>PVJA010017740.1:0-41120 GCA_004027025.1 Myocastor coypus | reverse complement strand
AAAAAAAAAAAAAAAAAAAAAAAAAAAAAAAAAAAAAAAAAAAAAAAAAAAAAAAAAACGAATTATCATCTGGAGGAGGATACTTTCAACTCTAACTGAAAATATTAATCATTTTATTATATATAGATACACATAGGTGTATATGTCCTGTTTTTTCCAAAAGAAGCCAGAAATATAATTTTTATCTGATCTTTCAACATCTTAGATCATTTAAAAACTATTAAGTTTCAGTTACTATGTATATTCTTATTAGTCCCATAAACTAATCTCATAATTATTTGATATACCTGAACAGATAGGCCTGCAGTTGCTAAATTCTACCTGCATACACAGAGCTTCTAGTCAGTCTTAAACCCATATTCTTTTTTTTTTTTTTAAGAATTTTTATTTTATTTATTTATTTTTTTCTTGTTTCAGAACCTTTGTTTATTCACTCATCTTTATGGCCGGCTCAGCCCGCCCTGAGGGCAGGGCTGGCGCAGCATGTGGTGCCGGGGATCTAACTGCAGTCCCTGAAGCCGCCCAAGCTTCCCCAAGCAGGCGCTTTAGACCACTGAGCCATCTCGCCAGGCCCCATTAAATCCATATTCTTAAATATGAATGGACAATTATGAATCATCAAATATTTAAAGAGTCCCTGCAGCATGACTAATGTAGATACACTGAAAAATCCATCTCTTGGGAAACATAATTATGGAAACAGAAGAAATATTTAATTGTGTCACATTTGTCAATCTCTTTTTCTAGGCATGAAAACTATTTTTAAGTCTCTAGACCGATTTTTGAGTAAGATTTTAGAATCTTTATTGGCCAGTTCTATTGATGGAAAATTAGGTATTATTTCTAGAATATAATTCACATTGCAAAGTCTTACCATGTTCCCGTTCATGGATTGGTCATGACTGTGCATACTATCTGCAAGATTAATACCATCACACTACCACAGAGTGCTCAGGTGAATGACAGAGTGATGACTGATTGAGTTCTGGTGAGAAACACCAACATGTCAGTGCTATGCATTGTTCTTTTGGAGACACATCAGGCCCTATGGGTCTAAGACAGGATTCGATGACAGGACACTTTTTGTTGCTTTTGCATTATATTATCCTAGTGTATTTTTAGAACTATATAAAAAGGAAATGTCAGTTCTTTCACATCTTCTATTTTGCTAGAATAGCAAGACAGAATAAGGCCAAGAGCAAATATTTTATTATTATATGCTGTATGCTTTTGAGGAATAATTAGAGTGAATCATTGGCTTTCTTAGTTTGAAGTAGAATCTTATCAGGGTGTTCAACATTTGTGCAATCTGCATTTTTAATGGAGAAGTTTGAATAGAAGAATTTGGCTAGAAATTGTGACCATTTGCTTTTGAAATAAAACTGTGTGTCCTTAATGACTCTGAGCAACTAGGGTCCACATTTCTCCACTGAAAGCTTTTTTAACTGTAGAGTTTTCTGAAATTTCTTTACCTAAAATATACTGAGCAGCTACCAAATTCATGGTGTCAGCTAGGACAGGACTGGATAAAAAATACAAAGGTAAATTGGTTGTAAGCTTTGTGTTCATACTTTTCACATCTTGTGTTCACCATGCCTAAAACCACTGGTTGTTGCAATTGGATTTAAGACGTATATGTTATACTTTGTTAAGAATAGAATAATGCTGTGGAGTTATACTTCTTGAGTTCAAATCAGATTTATAATTTAGTAGTTCTGTGACCTTTTGTAAATTATTGATCATTTCTAATTCTTTTTATCTGTGTAGTCATAGTAAAAATAGCATGCAGATTTTTGTTAAATATCTGTTATGAAGGTATAGTTCAGTAGTATTTGTAAATGGTGGAGGAGCATAATGTTTTATGGACACTTGAGAACTTTCTTATAATCACATTTTAAAATAGATTTTATTATGCTTGTTTGATATGAAGCAAACCAAAGTTTTAAAAGAATGAATAAACTTAAAAATCCACAAAGCTAGAACTGTATTTTTTAAAAAATACATTTGGTTGTTGCAGTGTCTTACCACGCAGCTCAGACTGATGGTGCTCCTCCTGCTTTGAGCCTCCCCAGCACTAGGATTACAGGCATGCACCACTATGCTCAGAGTCTGGCCAACTCATCCCACCTTGGGTGTAGGGCTGGCATGGCGTGTGGTGCCGGGGTTCAGACTAGGGTCTCTGTGCTTGCCTAAGCAGGTGCTTTAGTCAACTGAGCTATCTCACCAGCCCCAGAACTAAACTTTTATTCATTATTCACATTGAAATTTATGGAATTTTCAGATGTCCCATGTTGTTATGACACCGTGTTCTAGTTTTGAGGCAGTAAAATGTAATCTCCACAATCCTTGGTGCCTCTTATGAATGATTGGGATTTTAAAGACTCAAGCCCAGAAAGTGAATATAGAGAAAAAGAGAAACTCCTCCCAGTAACAGGGAACATTCTGAGATATTTGAAGGTCATACTGTTCTTGTATCCCTGTCAGCCCACAGGCCTGGTCTTATATAGTAAAGCTTTTAAATATTTAAAGAAAATTTCTGGGCTGGTGAGATAGCTCAGTGGACTGGAGCATCTCCATAAGAAAACTTTCACAATATCTGTTGTACCTTTCAGGTTTGGTTACTCTTTCAGGTTCTTACACTAGCAAGACAGTTTGTTTGCACATGTGGCTCTGATTTATTTCACTTGTGAATATGGTTTCTAATTGCATCTATTTACCTATAAAGGCATTGAATTTAGCCTTTTTCATAGCTGAGTAATACTCCATTGTGTAAAAATAACACATCTTCTTTATCCATTTCTCAGTTGATTGACATTTGGATTATTTCCAAGATTTAGCTGTGACAAATTGTGCCGCCATAAACATGGGGGCACATAATCACTGTGGTACAATGTTTTGCGTTCATTTGGAAAGGTACCAAGATGAAGAACAGCTGGGTTGAATGGGACTTCCAGTCATAGCTTTTTGACATCTTCACACTGATTTCCAGAGTGGTTGTACCAGGCTGTACTACAACCAACAGTGCAGAAGGGTTCCTTTTTTTTCCCACAGCCCCTCCAACATTTGTTATTGGTTGACTTCTTGATAATAACCATTCTGTATGAGGAGAGATGGAATATCAGTGTTGTTTTATTTGCATTTCTTAAAAAAAAAAAAAACGTATTTGGTATAGGGCCTCACTATGCAGCTTGGACTTACAATCATCCTCTTGTTTTCAGCCTCCCCAGTGCTGAGTTTATAGGCGTACACTACCACACCTGGTTTCAGGGTCTGCTCAATCTGCCCCGGGGTGAGACCAGCATGGCATGTGGTGTGGGGATTGAACCCTGATCCCTGTGCTTGCCTAAGCAGGCACTTAGTTCACCAAGCTATCTCATGGGCCCTTACTTTGCATTTCTTGAATGACAAATGATGTTGAACTTTTTTCTGTATGTATTTTGCCACTGAACATTTTGAAATTTGTATTGCTTCATCTGAGAAGAATGTATTCATCTCAGATACCCATTTTTGGATTGGGTTGTTCAATTTTGGGGTCTGATTTCTAAAACTTCTTCATATCTTTAAATAGGCTGTTGTCAGAGACAGTTGAGTCTAATTTTTCCCAAGGTGTGTGTGTGTGTGTGTGTGTGTGTGTGTGTGTGTGTGTGTGTGTTACTCTGTTGGTGATTTGACATACAGAAACTAAAAATGATGAGATCCCAGTTGTTTTTTCTTTGAAGTATTTCCCATGCAGTTTGGTTTTTGTTCATTAACTCTCTACTCTGTATCTTTAAAATTTCTACCTACATTTTCCAAAAGATTTAATGTTTCCATTTTAATATTTAAATCTTTGATCCATCTTGACTATACTTCAGTGCATTATGATAGATATGAGTCTAATTTTAGCCTTTGATGTGTGAAAAGCCAGTATTCCAAGCACCACTTACTAGAGGGTATATTTCTTTTAGTGAACAATCTTGGCCCCTTGGTCAGAAATAAGGTGGCTGGGTATGTCCACATCTTCTAATCTTTTCCACTGATCCTCAGATCTGTTTTTTCTTCCAGTACCATGCTAACTTTATGAAAGCAACCTTGTAGTACAATTTCAACTCATGAATTGTGACACCTCCTGCATTTCTTTGTTTCTTAGCATTACTTTTGCTCTTCTAGGTCTCTCTTGGTTCCAGATGAAATTTTAGTAATGTTTCCTCTAGATCTGTGAAGTATATCAATGGTATTTTAATTGAGATTACATTGAGTCTGTATAACAATTTTGTGAGTATGACCATTTTCACAACATTGGTCTTCTGCATTGTTGGTAGGTGTGTTGATTGGTACAACCACTGGAAATCAGTGTTAAGAATCATCAAAAAAACTACAACTAAAGGTTACATTTGACCCAGTTAATTGTCTTTTTGGTATCTTCCCAAAAGAATTATAAACATCATATGATATATGTACCAAATATATAGTAGTACAATTTGAAATAATTAAATCTTGGAAGTAGCTCAGATGTCCACAAATTGATGAATGGATAAAGAAGACAGGGTTTTTTTTTTTTTAAGATACAATGGAGTACTACTCTTCTATAAAGATAAACTTGAGACATTTATAGGTAAATATATGTACTATGAGACCATACTGCTAAATCAACTAGACATGTTTAAATATTGCATTTTTTCTCTGGTGTGTTAAACTGAAAAAGTAAATAGAACAGATATTGAGAAATAGAAAATGTTCAGTTGGAAAGGGGAGTAAGGGATGGGAAAGAAGAGAAAGGAAAAAAGAATAGAAGGAAGAATGGAAACAAAGCTTTTGTAAATTGGGTGGGAATCATGGCTTGAAGAGAGTGGAAAGAATTGGGGAAAAAGAATCAAGGTATATCACATAAAGGTGTAAATTCTGTATGATGAAAGTGAGCATTATATCTAAAATGTGCCAATAAACCAATTTAAATAAAAATTCTAAAAAGGAGAAAGTGGTACTAGTTGGGTAATAAAGAGGCAGAGATTGAAGGGAAGTTAGACAAGCAGGTTGTTATATGCAGATGAAAAAATGAGAGAAGGCACAAAGGGCTTAAATCCTTGCTGCTCAGCATGGCCGTCATGTCAGCAGCGAGGCATCACCTCAAGTTTATTAGTAATGCACTATTTCAGACTCAGCCTGTAACTAGAATCTACTTTCAGCAAGATTTCTGAATAATTTGAATGCACATTTAAATATGCGCTGTGAACATCAAAGATACATGGATGGTGTGATGAGAAAAATATTCATTTGGGTGGTGGAATAGGGCAGCCTAATGGATGAAAAGGAGTTTTATGCACTTACGTATCCTAAGTTGGCCACGGAGCAGCTTGTAAATATAGCTGATTGTGAATTAATGTATTAGTCTCCATTCAGGCTTTCAAAAGCCTTAGTGATGCTATAAAGCTTGGAAGTGTCTTAAGGAGTACAGTTGTTAGAGATTTCTATAAGATTCTAGTAGTATTAGGTATTACCTTGATATTCAGTTTTTGCTGCTTAATGTACACTTCCCTACTTTTTAAATATTACAGGAATATGTGCAGAAGTAATTTAAAACTCGAAATCACTCCCATTAGTTTGGACTTTGAACAGCCGTACTTCTTAGCCATATTCTCCAACTACTTGTTTATTGACCCATTTGCAAGTCCCATTGAAGCTGAGCGCTTCTTGGATGTGCTCTGCCTCCCCAGTATGTGTCCTTGACTGCCTCTTCTTTCTTTCACAGTATGTCTCTAGCTTGCATCCTTTTGTGTGGATTTCACTTTCACCAACACAGATCGTTCTCTGATTTATTTTCAGTCTCCTTCAGTCTGCAAAGCCTCAGTCCTACTGCTGGTTTACATTTATTAATAGATATTAAACAGGCAACTCAGACTGCTGTGGATTATATGTGTCCATCCCATCCTACTCCCCTAGCTCATACACTAAAATCCTAATTTCCAATGTGACAATAGTAGGAGTTGGGGCCTTGAGAGACTAACTAGAAGATTAATCTTCATGAATGGGATTAGTGTCCATATTACAAGGAGCACAAAGAAGAGTTTTCTTTTTATACTATGCAAGGGCACAATGAAAAGATGGCCTTTTGTACTCTAAGAAGAGATCTTTCACCAGAACTCACCCATGCTGGCATTCCCATTTTTTATTATTATTTATGTATTTGGTACAGGGTCTCACCATGCAGCTTGTACTTGCATTGATTCTCCTGTTTTCAGCCTCCCCAGAACTAAGATACCATGCCTGGACTTAGTCACTGGCTCAGCAGTCCCTGGGGGCGTGGCTGGCAGGGCATGCCAGACTGGGAATTGAACCCTGGTCCTTGTGCTCACAAAAGCAGGCACTTAGTCCACTGAGCTATCTCAATGGCCCTCAATGCTGACATTGTGATCTTGGACTCCCAAGTTTACAGAACTCTGAGAAATAAATGTTTAAGCTAGTCTGTGGTGATTAAGACACAAACACATAGAATTCATCCTTTTTTCCCCCTTAAAATGCTCCATATTTACCCTATGTGTCATTAATGTGAACTCAGTCCCCTATGCAAGAACTATAGATACCTCTTTATATGGCTGCTTTTCCCATACTGCCCATTTCTAATTATCACTAGAGCACTGAATCTAACACTGCTTGACCTACCTTTCAATTCACATGTTGCCTGAGTTCATTGCTTTCTTAGTTTTTTCCTTGAAATACACATATTTGTCATTTAATGACTTATCTGTTTAATGACTGTTTGATGTATAACCTACCACTTGGACTTAGGACCTATCTGTTTTTGTTTGTTTGTTTTGTTTTACAGTTCTGTACATCTTGTGTGTGGAGCTTCAGTGTCTCTTTTTGTATAGTATGCTTTATATGGCAGATTTTGCTGATTCTACTATACAATGCTGCAGGTTTATGTTCTGTGATATAGTAGTGCATGTAAGAGCTCTACAAATTAAAAGCAAAGTGGGGCCAGGAAGATTGCTCGGTGGTCTAAGCACCTTTCTGGCAAGTGCAAGGACCCTGGTTTGGTCCCCAGTACCACATGATGTGCTGGCCCTACACTGAGCCAGCCACCAAAACTGGGCATGGTGGTATACGCCTGTAATCCCAGCACTGGGGTGCTGAGACAGAAGGATAACTACAAGTCTGAGCTGTATAGTGAGGCCCTGTATCAAATAAATAAATAAAAGATTTTTAAAAATGAAATAAAAGCAAAGTCATGAAGTTGGAATTTTCTTTGAACAATTTCTTTGTTCTAAAGATGATGATGTTTTACTATATACAGTGACTCACTTAACAACCAACTCATTTAATGACCTAGTCCCAAGACCCAGATTTAGTTGTTAAGGGAGGAATGTTTGTATTCCAGCAGTGTCTTTAACTGTCTTAATAGATCCTTACTCTAGCCATATTTACTTTTTAATCTCAGTGTTATAGGTAGAATGACATTTCTAAAATGTCAACTTTTAAAGCTAGGATATCTTCCAGGGTAAAACTGGACAATAATTCCTCATTTCCTATTGAATATAGCTTCATAGCTCATTGCAACTCTCTGTATAACCATTGTCTTCTGCTTTAAAATTTCCTGAATAGGAAAATCTGTTTTATGGCACCATACTCCAAATTACACTTCCCATCTCCTCACGGTTATTTTGAAGGCTAACCTTGCATCATCACTCACAGATTCCAATATTTGGTCCTAATGCCCTGGCCTATTTACATTATATGTATTCTTTCAGTGTCTTTTAAAAATAAGACCTATTTCTATGCACTGTGGGGGCATTCAGGACCTAGAAGATAGCAATGGCTAATGGGGTTGTATAGGACCAGTGCCAGTCACACATTATTTGTAAATACCTAGGTAAATGTCCAATTAAGTTAAAAAATTAAGATAATTGGGTTTCTTTTTTATGTATTTAGTACAAGGTCTATAGTGTCTTACTACACAGATTGGACTCGTAGTGATCCTCCTGTTTTCAGCCTCCCAAGCACTAGGATTACAGGTGCTTGCCACCACGCCCAGTCTCAGTCCCTATCTCAGTGTACCCTGGGGTTGGGGCCGGTATGGCATGTGGGGGATCAGACCTGGGTCCCTGTACTCTACCTAAGCAGGTGCTTTAATCCACTGAGTTATCTGGCCAGCCCTAAGAATGAGGTTTATTTTTGTCAGAAAAGATATTAAATGTTAAAAGGATAAAAGTTAAAATAGAGTAGTGTTTGATTGGAATGGGAGGTATGAGTTATAGTGAACTGACTGATCTTACCTAACAGAGACACAGCATATCAATTTATGATGTAAATATGTGGATGGATGTGTATATTCTATTTCTATCTGATGAGGGAACCTAAAACCAGTGGCATTCTATTAGCAAAGAGCAAACTTAGTGCCCAGATCTTGGTTATTAAATATTTTTGTATTAAGAGAAGCTAGGACCTCTTAAACAAATGTTTAATTCTAAAAGGTAGGGCAAGGAAATACAAGAGGAACACTAAAATGTCTTTATAATGAAGCAATGAAAAAAAATTATGGGATATTGTCAAGAGGACGTAATCCCCAACTTGATGAATAGGATTATTTGATCATTAAAATAGATGGCAATAATATGTTGACTAAAATAAAGGTCAATGATCCATACTGAGATAAATTAATTAATATGAGAGGAGCTCTTCTTTATAGTATAATACCAACTATTGCACTGTAAAGCAGGTATTACAGAAAGTTACTCATAATCAAAAATCAAAATAATGTCTTAGGAATCATCCATAGGCTATAAAAATGGTAGGTAAAAATTGGACGAGGAATAGGATGTTTATACATTCTTCTCAAAGAATGTTCCACATGAGACATGTATTATAAAATCAAGGATATAGGACTGGGAATATAGCTCAGTGGCACAGTGAGTGTCACTGCCTAGCAAGCATAAGGTCATGAATTTAATTCCCAGTATCAAAAACAAAAAGAAGATCTTAAAGTCAAGGAGAATATAGTGAAGATAGATAAAATAGATAGATGGATGGATGCATAGATAGAGATATAGTGAATGAACTTAGCCATCAGTACCTTAACCCAGTGATGAAAATTAATACCACCCTGAATGGTAAAAGTCAACAGAGTGTCTCTTGATATGATCTGAGAAGAACACAGCATCATTTCAGTGTCATTCCTTCCAACACTTATAACCCAAATCTAATATTAAGAAAACATTAACTTAAGGTGAAGAGAACTCTACAAAAAGTGAGAAGGTGAAAAATATACTGAGAAATTATTTCAGACTGAAAAACACAAACTGACAGTGAAATATAACACTATCTGATGGATCTTGGACAAAATATCCTTGTGTTTTCCTTTGACATAAAGTACACTATTAGAAAAATTTTTGAAATTTTAGTCAGATTTATAGGTTGCATGGCTTCAGTGTTAATGTACTCAGTGTTTTCATTATACAGGAGAGTACACTATAGGAAGTACAAGTAATGAATCATAATGCCTACAACTTTTTCTCAACTGAATTGGAACTTGTGTGTGTGTGCGCGCCTGTGTGCACCTGTGCCTGTGCCTGTGCCTTTGCTTGTGCCTGTACGTGTACCTGCCTGTGTCTGTGCCTGTACCTGCCTGTGCCTGTGCCTGTACCTGTCTATGCCTGAGTCTATGTAGGGAATGTGTAGAGAGAGATGACATCAATAAAGAAATAGTGTCGAGTGTTAATATGGGTGAAACCTGGCTGAATGAATATTGGAGTTCTATTATTTTTGGAATTCTTCCATTTGAAATAATTATAAAAATGATTTTGGGGAGCTGGTAGTATGGCTCAGTGGTCTAACAAGCCTACTTAGGCAACCACAGGGACCATGGTTCAATCCCTGTCACCCCATGCTGCACCAGCCCCACCACCAGGGCATGCTGAGCTGGCCATAAAAGGAAAAACAAACAAACCAATAAATAGCTTTTTTGGACAGGGTTATAGCTTAATGGCACAACACTTGTCTCCCAAACATTAGGTGTGAGTTTTATTCCAGTACCAAATAAATAAATACATAAAATGACTTTTTAAGATTGCTATTTCTCTACCACATTTTTCTTTTCTGTTTTCCTTTATCAATTCAGCTATTTTCTAATGATCTCCCAAAGGCACATGGAAGTAAATTTATGGAGCATAGAAGTATGTGTATTCATAAATGCAAAAATTATCATTAAACACAAATGTTAAAACATGATGGGTAATGTTTTGGACTCCTTGAATTAAACTTCTTGAATTTAAAATCCCTCAGTATGTGTGATTTTCAGGCAGACCACTTATCCTCTCATGTCTGTTTCGTCATGTGCAAAGGGGAAATGTTAATGCTCACTTCATGGCTGGTGCAATAAAATCATGTGCTACAAGTGACTAGTGCATGGTAAATAACTGAATGTATATTCAAAATTTCCTAAGGAGATTCTGAGAGAGATCATTGCTAAAGAAAAGCTGGATTTGTAGCATTTTATTTATTGGAATCCATGTAGATTCCCAGTATACAGTCTTTAAAAGCCTGTTATATTCCTACGGGGAAAGTGTAAAATGTTTGGTATGGGAGACAAGAAGTTACTCTTATGTGAATATTTTAATTATAATGATATGTGGGCTTCCTTCACAACTTGAAACCACTGCTATCACTGCCCAGAATCATGAAACAATAAGGAAGATGGAAGGAAGGGAGAGGCAGCTATTTTTACTGAGACCAGAATGGAATGAAGTCTGGGTATGTTAGGCAGAGCCTGACAGTGTTTCTGTGAGCTATTTAGAAACTTATTTTAAGAAGTATTGAATTTTATCAGCTCACCAGTGAAGCAGAAAAAGCTCAGCTTGCTTGTGATGCTTGTAGAATACAAGAAATTTATCTGCACCAGAGCATATAAGAATAGTATAGGAAAGGAGATACAAGAAAAAAAAAACTGGGGAAGGAAAAAAATAATTAAAATTGTGTGATTTTGGCTCTCATTCCAAAATAAAGTCCTGCCCAAGTGATGCTCAACATATTGTTGAAAATTGTGAGTCAGAAACAGTAGTTTTAGACCATCATATCTGCCTGTAAATCTTGACTTTGCCACTTCATAACCAACTCTGTGATTTTGGATAAAGTATCCTCTTAAATGAGGCGATATTAAAATAATCATCACATGTACACAGTAAGTATTTACTGCTCTTCTTCTAATAGGAAGCATAAAGTAATAAAATACAAAAAAGTTTTATTCATCTTTGAAGATTGTGAATACTTTTGTACATGAAGTAATTGCTTGCTGTCTTAATTTTAAAATACTTATAAATGCATATGTAGTTGTAAAGGCATGGATAACTCAGTGTAGAGCACTGCTGTTCAGTGTAAAGGGTATCCCTACTCAAACTCTGTTAAGCACTAATCTTTTCCCCACTTCTGTTATTTCTTATTTTAAAAGATGTATTAACTCTGTTCAGCACTAATTCTGGAAGTCTTTTGGTGGAACTTTTGGGTCTTCTGTAGAGAGGATCATGTCATTTGCAAATGATGATGATAATTTAACTTGTTCCTTTCCTGTACATATTTATTTTCCTTGCCTAATTTCTCTGGATGCTAATTCAAGAACCATGTTGACAAGAGTGGTAATAGTGGATATCCTTGTCTGTTTTCTGATTTTAGAGGAAAAGCTTTCTTTTTTTCCCCTGAATTTAGTATGATATTGGCATTTGAGATTATCATAAATGGCTATTTTTTAGAGAATGTAAAACAGTGGTAATAAAAAATTAGAAATGACACAGAATTTCACTAAACAAAATGATAAGAATTTGACAGTCTATGCTGCATTGCAGTGTTGTCTTCAGTTTAGTTGTTGAGGTTACCAGATATATGCATGGAAAATTGGAAAAAAAGTGTAAATTGTCCCTTTCCAAGACCAGCAGAAATCCACAGTACAATTATCCAAGCCTTCCTGCATGCACACTTAGATATATCTTTCCCCACCTTATCCACGTCTCAGTAACTCCTTCCTTTTGAACAGATTCATTTACTTTTCACAGTATCTGTTGTACCTTTCAGATTCTGTTTAGTGGTTGAGGTTCTCATACCAGTGAGACAGCTCAGTGTTTGCACATGGGGATCTAATTTATTTCACTTAACAGTATGTTCTCTAGTTAAACCAATTTGCCCATTAAAAGCCTCAGATTTTTTTTTTTTCATATTTGGATAATACTCCATTGTGTAAAATACCACATCCTTATCCATTC
Organism: Myocastor coypus; assembly: GCA_004027025.1. Taxonomy (NCBI): domain Eukaryota; kingdom Metazoa; phylum Chordata; class Mammalia; order Rodentia; family Myocastoridae; genus Myocastor; species Myocastor coypus. The sequence continues at coordinate 28,896 of PVJA010017740.1, read as the reverse complement.
CTCAGTTGATGGGCATTTGGTTTGTTTCCAAGACTTCGCAATGACAAATTGCAATAGCTATAAACACAGGTGTGCATATGTTGCTGTGATATGATGTTTTCAGTTCATTTGGAGGGGAACAGCTGGGTTGAATGGAACTTCCAATTCTACTTTCTAGAGAAATCACTACACTGATTTCCATAGTGGTTGTATCAGTACGCTACCACCAACAGAGTAGAAAAGGCTTCCTATTTCCCCACAGCCTCTCTAGCATTTGTTACTGGTTGACATATTGATGATACCCATTCTTTCTGTGGTGAGATAGAATCTTAATAATGTTTTACTCTGCATTTCTTGAATTACCAATGATGTTGAACATTTTTTTGTATATTTGGCATTTGTATGTTCATCTCAGATTCCCATTTTGGATAGGGCCTTCGAATTTTGGGGGCCTGATTTTTAGAATTCTTCATATGTTCAGGATAGAAGGCCTTTGTCAGAGGGACAGTGAGCTATAATTTTTTCCATGGTATATGGATTTTCCTTCTGATCTACTAATGATTTCTTTGGATATGTAGAAACTTTTTAAAACCCCAGTTGTTGATTCTTTGAAGAGTTTCCCATGCACTTTGGTTTTTGTTCATCAACCCTCTACCTACTTCTATATCTCTAGTAATTCTACCTACATTTTCCTCTGGAAGTTTTATTGTTTCAGTTTTAATGTTTAAATCTTTGATCTACTTTGACTATAATTTAGTTCATGGCAATAGACACGAGTCTAATTTTAGCCTTCGGCATGTAGAAAGCCCATTTTTCCAGCATTATTTATTAAGGAGGCTATCTTTCAGTGAATGTGTTTGGCCCCTTTGTCAAAGATAAGTTGGCTGAGTATGTTTGTAGTTTTGTCTGTATCTTCTAATCTGTTCTATTAAACCACAGATGTTTTTATTCCAGTATCATGCACAGTAGCTCTGTAGTATAACTCCAAGTCAGGAAATGTGATGCTCTCCCCCTTTCTTTTGTTGCTCAGGATTGCTTGGGCAACAAGCAATCAAAACTAAATTCAAAACTGGAGCCCAGGCTGGTCTCAAACTTGCACTGATCCTCCTGCCTCAGCCTCCCAAGTATTCAATCAAGACAAAAAAAACCTAAATTCTAGATGAATTTTAGGAGTATTTTCTCTAGATTCATCACATATGCTAATGATTTTTAATTGAGATTATGTTGAATCTGTGTAGTAGTTGATACATTGTGTCAACTTGGCTTCCTGTTGATGGGGTCAGAGGGCTGGCCCTAGGGTGCATGGGCCTGCCCCCAGAGTGACTCAGCACAAAGAGACCATGCAAAGGGGCTGAGGAAGGGGCCAAACTTCCAGTTCCTCAGAGGAGCTTCAGTCTTCACTTTCAGCTCAGACTTCATTACCTGGCTTGCAGCACAGACTCCTCACCCTCTGGCCTAGATCCTTGAGCATCCTTCACAGACTCTTCAGCCTCTATTGTACACTCTTCAGTCTTCTTTCACAGACAGGCTGACAAGTAGAGACTTACATGAGACACTACAGTGAGCTTCAGACCTTAAAACTAAATTCTTCACTCTACATATATAGATGCCCTCTGCACTCTTCCTCATCTGACTCTGTGGCTGACGGCTGTAGGCCAATCTTATAATTCCTTATACATTATATATCTTGTGATAATATCTGTTCCTCTAAATACAACTCTAACTAATACAATCTGTATAACAGTTTTGAGAGGATGGCTATTTTCACAGTGTTGGTTCTTCCTGTCACCTAGTGACAAAATATCTTTTCATTTTCTGAAATCCTCTTTAATCTCTTTTCTCAGAGTACCTGATTTTTGCTGTATAAAACTTTTATTTAGGGCTGGTGAGATGGCTCTGCAGTCTAAAACGCTTGGTTTAGGCAAGCTTAGGCAGTTGCAGGTACATCGGTTTGATCTCCAGCACCACATGCTGTGCCATCCCCACCCCCAGGGCAGCTTGAGCTGGCCATAATATATTAAAAAACAAAACAAAACTTATATTTTGTTTGTGCGACTGATTCCTACATATTTCATTTTTGGATATTATTGTGAAAGATGTATTCATTAATTTTTCCCCTGATAACTTTCCTTGTTTGTGCACAACATGCTATGCATTTTTGAGTGTTGACTTTGTATCCCATTATCCTATGGAATTTAGTTATTAAATCTACAAGTCTTTTGGTGGAATTTTTGGGGCTTTCTTTGTAGAGTACCATGCCATCTACACATAATAATTTCACTTCTTTCTTTCAAGTCATTACTCCTTTTATTTCTCTCTCTTGTCTAATTGTTGTGGCTAATGTTTCCAGAACTATATTGAATAGCAGTAGAGACAGTAGACATCCTTGTCTTGTTCCTGATTTTAAAGTGCAGGCTTTCAGTTTCCATTTAGTATGATGTTGGCTATTGGCTATTGGTTTTGTATAAATGATTTTTATCAGGTTGAGATATAAACCACCTATTTGGTTTTCTGTAGTTTGTTTTTTTTATCATGAATACTGGAGGGTATTTTTGTTTTGTTTTTTGTCCTTTTGTCCTTTTGAGACAAGGTCTTGTTTTGCAGTTCAGGCTGTCCTTGAGCTCACTTTTATAGCCCAGGCTGGTCCTCAACTTACAGTGATCCACCTGCCTCAGCCACCCAAGTGCTGGGATTACAGGTGTGTGCCACTACACTGGGCCCAAGTACTGGACTTTGTGAACAGCTTTTTTGGCATCTATTGAGATGATCATGTGGTTTTTGTCTTTGGTTTTGTTGATGTGGTATATTTCATTTATGGACTTGCATATATTGAATCAGTCCTGCAGTCCTGGGACTAATCACATTTGGCCATGATATATAATCTTGATTGTTTGCTGCATTGTTTGCTAGTATTTTAATGAGGATTTTTGCATCTATGTTAATTAAAGAGATTGGTCCATAAGTCTTTCCTTTTGATTGGCTCTTTTTCTCATTTTGGTATCACAGTAATGCTTGCCTCTAGAAATATGTTTGGGAAAAATGCTTCCCTTTTGATTTCATTGAAGGGTTTGAGAAGACATTAAATCTCTAAATTTCTTATAAAATTCAACTGTGAATGGGCTTTTCTTGCTAAGTTTTTTATATTTTCAATTTCATGTCCTGTTATTGGGTTACTCAGACTTTTTTGTTTTTTAAAAAAAGATACAAAAATTTTAAAAAAGCTTTCTTTGATACAAAATTTCGTTGAATAAAGTAATGGAAATTTAATAGTGGTTGCTATATTGTCTGTTATCTTCAAATTAGTTGTTTAAGTTACCAGATACAAACCTGTAAATGGTTAAAAAATCAAAACAACAAAATATTATAAGAAATTAAAAAGAAAAAAATTAGAATAAGAAGAAAAATGTTTTATACAGTAACTATTCTCTTCAAAAGTCCAGCAGAAAATAACAATACAGTCATCCAAATATCCTGCATATGTACATAAATATCTTTTCCCTTTATTTATTTATTTTTTAAAAGAATTTTTTATTTTATTTTATTATTTTTTTTTCTTGTTTCAGAACTTTTGTTTGTTTACTTATTTATTTTTATGGCCGGCTCAGCCTCCCCTGAGGGCAGGGCTGGCACAGCATGTGGTGCTGGGGATCGAACTGCAGGCCCTGAAGCCACCTAAGCTTTCCTAAGCAGGCACTTTAGACCACTGAGCTATCCTGCCGGGCCCCTTTGCTTTATTTATTTTGTCCTTCTCATCTCAGATTTTCCTTCTCACTGAACAAATTCTTTACCTTTCACTGTACATATTATACCTTTCATATTATATTTGCTTTTTCAGGTTCTCATTCTAGTGAGGCAATATGATGTTTGCACATTCGGATCTCATTAATTTCACTTACCAATACAGTCTCTAGTTGCATTCATTTATTTTTGAAAGCCTCAAATTTATCTTTTTCATAGCTGAGTAATGTTCCATTGTGTAAAAATACCATATCTTTTTATCCATTTCCCAGATGGTGGGCCTTTAGTTTTTTTTCCAAGATGTAGCTATGACCAATTGCACTGCTGTAAACATGAGTGTATATATATCACTGTGGTATGATGTTTTCAGTTCATTTGGAAAGATACTTAGGGGATTAGTACATAGGTTTTTTTTTTTTTCATTTGTGTATTTGGTACAGGGTCTCACAATGCAGCTTGGACTTGTAGTGATCCTACTGTTTTCAGTCTCCCTAGCACTGGCATTATAGGCATATGTCACCACGTCCAGACTGTGTCACTGGCCCAGTATGGCGTGGGGGTGAGGCCATTGCAGCAAACCGTAGCTTGTTTATTTGGGTTTGTTCTGTTGTCTTAATGTGCAAATTTACCACTATAAGCTTTCCTCTTAATACAGCTTTCTTTGTGCCCCATGGGTGCTGATATGTTGTATATGTATTTTTGTTCAATTGTAAATATGATTTAATTTCTTCTTTAATTTTATCTGTGACCCATGGGTTTTTCAGAAGATTATTTAATTTTCATGTGTTTATGGTATTTTTTATTTCTTTTGTAGTATACAGTTTCATTGCACTATGGTCTGTAGTATGCACAGGATAATTTCAATTCATTTGCATTTAGTTAAGCAGGCTCTCTGTGCTAGTATATGGTCTACTGGAGAGAATGTGCAACTGAGAAGAGTGTGTATTCTGACATTGCTGGGAGGAATACTCTGTAAAGGTCTACTAAGTTCATTTCTTCAGAAGTTTGGTGTAGTTCTGTTATTTCTTTCCTGGTATTTTGCCTAGTTGATATATCTTTTAGAGACAATTGAGTGGTAAAGTTCCCCAGTACAATTGTATTATTGTTCATTTGGTTTTTTGGGGTCTGTTAAAATTTGCCTTTTGTATTTGAATGCTCCTACAGTGGGTGTATATATATTTATGATTGTTTTCTCTTCCTTTTCCAGTTTTCCCCTAACTAGTATGTAGTGACCTTGTTTTTTTCTTTTAATCATTCTTGGTTTGAAGTTGGTATTTTCAGCAACCAGAATAGCAGCTTCTGCCTTTTTCTGGGTTCCTGTCACACGAGGTATTATTTCCCGTCTTTTGACTTTTAATCTGACTCTCTTCTTGAGTTAAATGTGTTCCTTATATACAGAATATTGCTGGCTTTTGTTTCTCTGATGGACCCTTCCAGTCTGTTTCTTCTGATTGGTCAATTGAGATCATTTACTTTGATGATTATAACTTATAATGTGTTGGCTTATGTTTGTCATGTTATTTTCCTGCTGTAAGTTCCATAATTTTCCCATGTTTAATTGCTTATTCTGCTTAGTGGCTCCTTTCTGTTGTTGCTCTTGAAGTTGTGGTCGCTTTTTGTCTTTAGAATATCTATGAGTACTTTTTGGTTTAAATGAGATTTGTATACAGCATGCCATTTAATTTTATTTCTTGATCCACTGTCCAATCTGTGCCTTTTGATTGGTGAGCAGAGACCAATTTCATTGAGAATTATTACTGATGGGCATTGGCTTATTCTTGTCATTGCATTTCTTTTGTTGCTGATTGCCTTTCTTCTTCTTAACTGTTCATCTTACCTGTTGCATTCATTTTATTGGAGCTTTTGGCATTGTTAGCTTCCTTGTCTATTTCTTTGATATCTTTGAGAATTTTCAGAACATTGGTGTTGTGGTCATGAATTTCTTTAATTGCCTTTTGTCATAGAAACATCTTATTTTTCTGTTGATTTTGAAAGATTGTTTTAAGCCGAGCGTGGTGGCTCACCCCTGTAATCCTAGCACTTGGGAGGCTGAGGCAGGAGGATTGGTGTGAGTTCGAGACCAGCCTGGGCTACAAAAGTGAGCTCAAGGTCAGGCTCAACTGCATAGCAAGACCCTGTCTCAAAAAAAGACCAAAAAAAAAAAAAGAAGAAAGAAAGATTGTTTTACAGGGCATATCACTCTGGGTTGGAAGTTGTTTTCTTTTTAGGCTTGAAACATTTCACTCTAAGCTCTTGTGCCCTTTAAGGATCTTCTCTAATTCCAGTGGCTTTTTCTTTAGTAGTGATTTGTTGCTTTTCTCTAACAGTTTTTGACATTATATTCTTGCATTGGGCTTTAGGGATTTTGACTGTGTGTCATAGAGAGGTTTTTTCTGATTGTGACTATGTAGGTGCTATGGTTTGTGTCTAGTTGTTTACCCAAAGCCTCATACAGTTACGGGGCACCTTCTAGAGTTTGTAACTGACTGTTATGGTTGTGGTTGCAACACTTGCCCTGGGGGAGGTAATTTATATTACAGTGTATGGGGAGAGAGCCTGAGTGGCTGCCACTCCTTTTCTCTCTTGCCCTGTGCTGTAGCTGTGAATGGTTGCTCTCTGCCGTGTACCACTCTGCCTTGGAACCAGTTGAGTATGAACTGAAACCTCCACTGAGAACTAAATAAACCTTTCCTTCCTTCTTTTTAGGTGTCGTGTATTTGTCCCATCAACAAGAGAAGAGTAACTTAGACAGTGAGTTTCCATATGTCTTGCTTATCTGTATGTTGAATTATTTCCCCTTATTTGGAAAGTTTTCAGCTATTATTTCAGTAAACTTTTTATGCCATTTGTGCTATTTTATTTTTTTATAATTTTAGTTGATACTATATTTTAGTCTTGTTTATATCATCTAGCAGCTGTTGGGCCCATTTTTTATGTTATCTTACTGTTTTTAAGATGTCTTTCAATAACCGATGACTGAAAAAAGCTATATCTTCTCATCCTAACAATTTGTCCTCAAGCCGGGCGTGGTGGCGCATGCCTGTAATCCCAGCACTTGGGAGGCTGAGGCAGGAGGATTGGTGCGAGTTCGAGACCAGCCTGGGCTACAAAAGTGAGCTCAAGGCCAGCCTCAACTGCATAGCGAGACCCTGTCTCAAAAAGACAAAAAAAAAAAAAACAATTTGTCCTCATATCTGTCACTTCTGTCATTTTCAAATGTTTACCTTTTCATTGAATGTAGTCACTTTCTGTGGTGGACATATTTTGCATTAATTTCTTTGGCTCACCTAGCTTTTTATTAGTGTCTTATGTAGATTTGCTGGTCATTTTATCAGCATCATTATCTGTTGAGCTATATCTTCTGTGAAATCACTAGTCACTTTGTTGATCTGTTTTATTATCTCTTCTGTTATATTTTCAAGTAATTTGGCTGTGTGGCCTTGATTTCCCATGCTTCAGAGCCCCCTGGATCAGCTTTTTAGGAGGTGGGAGTTTGGAAGGGATTTTATGTTTCTATTTTTTACTTGTTTGTTTTCTGTCCTGAGCTTGAGGGTTGGTTATAGAAGAAGACTCTGTTTTTATTTTTTTTCTGATAAAATAAGCAACTACAGAAAGCTTTTGTTTGTTCAGAGTAACCAGGGTTACTAATGTAAAAGAAGTAAAGCACAACAACTTTCCAAAATGCTGCTTTCAGAACTAATATATTAAACTTAATTTTCACTAGAGCACAGTTTTTCATACTAGCAGGTAAAACAAGACTGATTTACATATTTAATTACTTAATATATGTTCAATGATGTAAGTTCTTATAAAACACTTAAAAATGATGTAAGTTAGTGAACTTCATCTTCTGGACAAGAATGCCAAGTTACTCTTTCTTCACAAAAAACAATTATAATTTGACAATATTTCATATTTGCCTCTTTTGCCAGGGCCAAGTCAGTCTCACCTGAATGTCATGAGAAACATCAATTTTCTACTACTATATGTAGTACCAATAATTATTTATTTGGGATCAAGATCTCTAGCAAAGCCTCTAGGTTTGTCAGCGAAATCTCTTTTCATCTTTGACTTGCTATCATCAGATTCATTGTCAGATAAAGGTATTCTTTTTGCAGCATCTTTCTCTTTATGAGCTTATAGAGAACTAAGAAATGCTTGAATTAGGGCTGGTGAGATAGCTCAGTTGACTAAGCGCCTGCTTTAGCGCAGGGCCCAGGGTTCAATCTCTGGTCCGACATTCCACACTGGGTCCACACCTAAGGTGTGCTGAGCCAGTGATTGAGTCTAGGAGTGGTGGCACATGCCTATAATCCTAGCACTAATGAGTCTAAAAATGAGAAGATCACTATGAGTCTGAGCTGCATAGTGAGACCCCATACCAAACATGTAAAATGGAAAAAAAAAAAAAGTGCTTCAATTAACTCTGGACAATGCAAATTTTCTTCACATTATCATGTATTGTCAGAGTCTGTAAATTCCTTTCACTTCAGGAAATACTTATTACATATAAAAGTCTTACATTTATCCTGCTTTATGGATGAATAGTACCTCATGATATTAAACCATCCATACTAATAAGTGAAATAAATCAAACACACGTGTGTGAACACCGTGTTTTCTCACTAGTATGAGAAGTTGAAGAAGTAAATAATATCCAAAATGTACAACATAGAAGCCTTTCAATACTGCAGGAATCCAGGTGAGCCATGATGAGAGAGAACCCTCATATCACCTCTCACACTAGTGAGACAATATGATCTTTACACATGGGTATGATTTATTTCACTTATGAATATGGTCTCTAGTTGCATGCATTCACCAATAAAAGTCTTAAGTTTATCCTTCTTTATGTTGTGTAGTACTCCATTGTGTAAAAATACATCTTTTTACCATTAGGGTTCCAAAATTCAAAGACTCAATCCAGAAATGGGCATCTGAGATGAACACACAATTCCCAGAGAAAGAAATTCATCAAGCCTATAAATACATGAAGAAATGCTCCACATCACTAGCCAGTCATGAAATGCAAATCAAAACAACACTTAGATACCATCTCACCCCAGAAAGAATAGCTCTCATAAAGAAATCATTCAGCAACAAATGCCGGAGAGGCTGTGGGGAAAGAGGAACCCTTCTCAACTACAGGCAGGAATGCAGATTGGTGCAACCATTATGGAAAGCAGTGTGGAGGATCCTTAAAAAACTAGAACTGGAAATCCCGTTCAATCCAGCTATCCCCTTGCTGGGAATTTTCCCAGTAGAACTGTAAACATCATACCATAGCGATATCTGTGCACCTATGTTTATAGCAGCTCAATTTGTAATAGCCAAATCTTGGAAACAACCAAAATGCCCATCATTTGAAGAATGGTTGAAAAAAATGTGGTATTTTTATACAATGAAATATTACTCAGCTATAAAGAATAAGTTGGAAGACTTCATATATAAATGAATGTATATTGAACATATACTCATTAGTGAAATAAACCAAACCTACATATGTACATATCATATAGCCTCCTTAATATAATAACTCTAAATTTTTTTTCTTTCCTTACCAATATCAATTAGGTGTGTCATGTCCATACCCTGTGCTCTGTATAACTATTGTGAGTACAATATGCAGTGTGTCAGCTCTTAAAAAAAACAGTAATGTTTATTGAAAGTGTTAATGTTCAAATGTTTGATCAGTCTTATATACCTATATCTATTAATCTAAACTAATTTGATGGTGAAAATATGTAATATAACCATTGTTAAATTAAAAATAAATAAATATGTATTTTAAAAAACAACTTTCAACAACAACAACAAAAACATCTTTTTATCCATTTCTGAGTTGATGGACATTTGGATAGTTTCCAAGATTTAGCTATGACAGATTATGTTGTGATAAATATGGATGCACATATGTCACTGTAGTATGATGGTTTTAGTTTTTCAGAAGATATCCAGAAGGGGAATAACTGGGTTGGATGGGACCTCTAATCCTAGTTTTTTTTTTGGAATCTGAGTGCTGATTTGCACAGTGGTTGTACCAGGCTACACTTCCACTAAGTGAGAAGAGTTCCTTTTTCCCCACAGCCTCTCCAGCATTTGTTACTGGTTGATTTCTTGATGATAGATATTCTTTCTGGGATGAGATGGATTCTCAGTGTTGTATTAATTTGCATCTCTCAAATCAACAATAATATTGAACATTTTTCATAATATGTAATTTTTGAATTTCTTCATTTGAGAAGCACACATTCATCTTAGATGTCCATTTTTTATTGTGTCTTTAATTTGGGAGGATTCTGGTTTTTTTCTAATTCTTTATATGTTCTACATATAAGTCCTTTATCCAAGAGACAGAGCGGCTAAAACTTTTTCCCATTCTGTAGGTTGTCTTTTCACTCTGTTAGTAATTTCTTTTGTTATGTAAAAGCTTTCAATAAAATGAAGTCCTAGGTATTGATTATTTGTAGTTTCCATGAAATCTCTCTCTACCTCAATGTTTTCAAGATTTCTACCCATTTTTTCTTCCAACAGGTTATGTTTCCATATTAATATTTAGATATTTAATCCATTTTTTTAGTTTACTGTATGATGATAGATATATATCTCATTTTAGTCTTCAGCACGTGGAGAGTCAGTTTTTCCAGCACCACTTATTAAAGAGTATTATACTATTAAAGCTAGAAATTGTCAAGAATAGGAACATGAAACAAAGTAAAATTTGAAAAATTAAAGATGAGTAAGAGATGAAAACAAGGCCTGGCAGGACAGCTCAGTGGTCTAAAGCACCTGCTTAGGAAAGCTTGGGCGGCTATAGGGACCTCAGTTTGATCCCTGACACCACATGCTGCGCCAGCCCTGTCCTTAGGGCAGGCTGAGCCAGCCATAAAAATAAATAAATGAACAAACAAAAGTTCTGAAGCAAGAAAAAAATAAATAAAATAAAAAATTTCTTAAAGAAAATTTACACATTTAAAAAAAAAAGAGATGAAAACAGTGAAATATTCCCATTAAGGAGCAGAAGGCAAGTTACATTATTAGATAAAAGTAAAAAGCAATAAAAAAAAGAAAAGGAAAAAACAGACTATAAAATAAAGAGGATAAAAGAAATAAGGGAAAAATGGAGAGAGAAATAGAAAGAAAACACCATAAAGAAGCACAACTCCAATTCCCCAAACTAGCGAAAAAGGAAAAGCATGCTATCATATTCATATCCAGCTACCTCTTAAAGCCACATCTACCAGACCAGTCAGCTGTTAGATCTGTTTTCCATGTACTATTGTTATTCTTAAGGTGTTGTTCAGTAATTGATCCCAAACATCAGCCCTGCCTTCTAACAGAGTGTGGGACCCGCTGTTCTTCCAGGTGTAAGCTTGACCTTCTCAGGGAATGTGTGCCTAGTCCTCATCCTCTCCATGTCTGTCGCCCATGGCTTTCTCTCTCCCAGTCATTGTGGTTGAGTAACACTGAAAATCCTGGAGTGAAGTTGTAGTGTAGTTGTTCTGTGGCTCAGTTCCATAGAGTCTTCCCAGTATGGCACCTAATTAAACTCTCTCTGGAAGTACTGTGGCACTGTGCTGGATTTCTTCCACATTTTTATCCCTTTGTCATAGTAAGACTCCATACTTTTTGCCTTTTGCAACCATTTTCAGATTTTCTTGGGCTCCTGCTGCTGGCACCTCTGTCATTCTCCTGGAAGATGCTAACACTTCAAGGCTTACCTTTGCTCCTGGGCTTTTGCCTCATCCCCAGCCAGGTCTGTTGGTTGGTCCTTGCCTTTGTGGCTCTGTTCAGGAGAGGCAAAGTGTAATGCTGGCAGGAGTTAGCAGTGTGACATGATAGTGGCTGGGAGGGAACATACTATGGGTGCAGTTGCTGCCATGCTCTCCAAGTAACTTACATTTTTTATCTTCTCAAGGAATCCAGGGAAGTCAAAGTCTATCCTGGGGAAATAATTCAATTCCTATCTAAAAGCAGAGATGGAATTAATAAGGGGAAGAACTTGAGGGAGAATGTAACAGTTAGAAGGAAATACATGCAGAATTTTGTAGCAAGTATACAGACCATAGCTCACAAAACACTTTTGTGGTATGTGTACAGTGAGTATTGGAAGTGACGACTTTATATGTGACTAGAAGGATGGATGTGAAATGGATCAGAATAAAGAATTTCTTAGAGGAATGGGAAGCCACTGAAATATTTTAAATGGAAAAAGAACATGACATTTTAGGCTATCTTACTTTTATGACAAAATACTTTATACAAAGGTTCATATAGCTGACAGTTTTCATGGCAGGAAATTTAAGATGAGATAGCTATATCTGTTTGACCTCTAGGGAGGGCCCCCTGACTACCTCATTGCATGGCAGAAAAACATAAAAGAAACTTACTTCATGCAGAAAGAACCAAGTGCCAGGTGTGGACTCGCCTTAGCAAGATGTTCTCTGGAGAGCCAATTTCCTCTATTAAATCAGCATTAATCTTTTCTGAGAATGGTGCCCTCATGACTCAGTTACCAGGCAGCAGCCCACCTCTTAAAATTCTACCATCTCTACATTACCATCCATTACCATCCATTACCATGGGTGTACCATGCTTCCATCTCATAAATCATAACCTTTCTCAGTTACTCTTCTCTTGGTGCTGGGACAAATACCTGACACCCAAAATGAAGGAATGAGAGGTTTATTTATTTATTTAGCTCACAGTTACTAGAGGTTTCAGTTCATACACAGCTGGCTCCAAGGTAGAACAACACATGGCAAAGAGCAACCTTTTGCAGCAGAAACAAACAGCAGAGAGCAAAGGGAATGGCAGCAGCTCAGGCAGCTAGCTAGCTTCTCTCTCTTCCTTATATTGTAGTACAAATTACGCACTCCAGAACTAGGCTGTAGCATTCACACCTGCAATCCCAGCATTGGATCAAGAATCAGTCACAAGCTCCAGAAGCCAAGCCACCCTATAACTGCATGAGACTTTGGAGGGATGCCTATACACAAACCATAACATAACTTGTATGAAATAAAAACATCAAAGGATAATGTAGCAAATTAAGAACAGAACTTTATTGAATAGAGCCATAAGCAAGTATCCATTTCCAATCATAACACACCCATGTTATATTGAAACCTTACTATATGACAGTGTTAAAATGTGTGTTTTAAAAATAGCATGCTGTGACAAGTGCAAGGTCCCAAGTTTATCTCTGGTACTAAAAGATAAATAAACTGAAAGCCTGCTGGCTAATACTTGCAAAATATATTAAAGGGAGCTAATATGAGTTCAGAAAGACAATCTATAAGGCTATAAGAATGTGAATGTTTTAGGAAAGGTAATTGATAATTATGGCTGGACTTAGACCCAGGGTAATGTGGTGAAAATGAAATTTAGAGAAACTTCTGCTAAAAACCTTTAGACTTTTTTAGGAAATAAGAGTACACATTTTGATAAAGTATACAGGGCTTTGAACAGTAAAGGAGAAATTTTTCTTAACTGTGTACTTTCCTGAATTGGGTTTAGGTCTTTTCATTGCACTTGCTTGATAGGCTTTCTCACCTGAGGTAGAAATTGCCTGCTTGGGCTGGCCAAAAATACCTCAGTGGATTAAAGCACTTGCAAGCAGGCACAGGGGTTGGGGGTTCAATTCCCAGGCCTGCCATGCCAGCCCTGACTCAAGGGCTCACTGAGAAGGCAAGTGAGAATGGGCATGATGGCACGTATCTGTAATCCCAGCTCATGGGAGGCTGTAAATGGGTGGATCACCATGAGTTGGATCTAATAGTGAGACCCTGAACACCCTGTAAACCCTTCTCTAAAATACAGAAAAAAAGAAAAAGAAAAATTATCCAATATATTGTAAGCTTGATGTCTTGGTGGTTGTTATATCTGTAGGATGTAGTGCTATGAATAGTACCTGGTAGATTGTAAGTTCTTTCCAAGAAAAAAAAAGTTTCGAGGCTTTATGGTGTTGAAATGATGTTAATATATATTCTAAAAAAGGAAAAATGGCTTTCAGTATGAAAGCAATAAGACATCCTCAGTAAGGTATCCTTAACATTTGGCTATATTACAAATATTTAAAAGTTCAGAGAGGAGGCAACCATGTTTCATGTTTCAGTAATGCTCATTAAAAGCAAAGCAAAAGCAGTTCAAATTTTTGTTTTTCCTAAGAAAAAAAAGTGAGGCTTTTAGCACCATGTCCATGAAAGGGTTCTTTTGCATTCTCAAGACTCCTTAAAAGTCAAGGGACAAGGTAAGCTTGTCTACACCAGACTGTAGGTAAATATTGTCTTTTTAAAAATTAAGATTATTGGTCCATTTTAGGTATATATAATGATCACATTGATTGGTACATGATGTAATTTCATTTTTTACTGTTCTACTCTTCCTTTAATTCCTCTTCTCCTTGTTTGCCAAAGCTTTGTTTCTAGTTTTTCATTCTTTTCTCAGTTTTTCTTTTCCCTTCTTTTCTTCCCCTTCCCCTTGTGCCTACTTCTTCCCCTTCCCATTTGAACATTTTTGATTTCCCAATGTATATTATATATTTCGATCCTCATTTAAGTTTCTCATACTAGTGAAACAATGTGGTATTTACACATGTGTGTACAATTATATTATACTTAAGCATATGGTCTGAGGGTGGATCCATTTAACTAGAAATATTTTGAGCTTATTCTGGCAGAGTAGTACTCCACTGTATAAAAAAATTCACATCTTCTTTATACATTCATCAATTGATGGGCATCTGAGCTGTTTCCAGGATTTAAGTATGATCCAACTGTGCTGCTATAAACATGGGAGTGCATATATAACTATGGTATGTGTTTAATTCTTTTGAAGAGATATTAAGAAGAGGAATTGCTGTGTTGAATGAGACCACTAGCTTTTAGAGGAATCTCTGCACTGATATCTAGAGTGGTTGAAAATATATGCTCCCACCAGCAGTGTAAAAGTGTTCCTTTTTCCCCTCAGCCATGCCAGCATTTGTTATTGGTTGATTTCTTGATGAGAGCCATTTTTTTCTGGAGATGGAATCTCAGCATAATTTTAATTTGCATTTCTTTAATAACTTGCACTGTTAAACATTTTTTCACATATGTACTATTTCTACTACATCTGAGAAATACCTCTTTTAGGTGGCCATTTTGAGGTTGAATCTTGATGATTTCCTGAGTTCTGCTGGTTAGTCATAAGATTTTTGCACCTATATTCATTAGGGGGATTGGCATGTAGTTTCTTTTTTCATTGGATTTGTCTCTGGTTTTTGTATCAGGGTAGTAATTTCTTCCAGAAATGAATTTGAGAGTAATGCTTCCTCTTTGATTTCATAAAATAGTTTGAGAAGTAGTGGTGTTAGGTTGTTTTCTAAATTTTAAAATTCTATAGTGAACTCATAGGGGCCTGAGCTTTTCTTTGTTGGTAGATCTTAAAATTATATCTTCAACTCCATTGACTTATTCTGGTTTATTTAGAATTTTCCTCATATCTTGATTAAGCTTTGATAATTCATGCATATCTAGGAACTTGTCCATTTATTCTACATTTTCCATATTTTAGAATACAGGTTCTAAAAATAGGTATTAGTAATCTTCTGGATTTGTGGAGGATCTATCATGGTTTCACCGTTTTCATTACTAGTTGCAGGGATTTGAGTCTTTTTTTTTTATTCTTTTTCGATAGGGTGGCCTAAAGATTTGACAGTTTTATTTAACCTTTCAAAGAACCAACTCCTCAATTCATTGATTCATTGTATGGCTTTTTAGTCTCTATTGTATTAATTTCTGTTCTTTGTAATTCCTTCACTCAAATGAGCTTTGGGCTTGATATTTTTGTTTTTCTTTTTCTAGTTGCTCGAGGTTCAACATGAAGTTATGTGAGCTTGCTCTGTTTTCTTGATGTTGATATTCACTGTTGTAAATTTCAGATGATTGCTTTCGTTGTGTTCCATTAGTTCTAGTATGTTGTATTGGCATTATTGTTTAATTGTAGACAGGAGGGTGTTATTTAATTTTCATGTGTTTATGAAGTTATTGTGGTTGCTTTTGTCATTAATTTTCCATTTAATTGCACTATGATTTGTTAATATGCAGGGATTATTTCAATTCCTTTACATTACTTAACTTTTTTCTAGTTTCTTGCCAATCTATTTCACTACTCTAGCACAGCTGAGCTGTGGACAGGACAGAACTGCATTCTGAAGGACTGCCAGAAGGAAGATTAGAGTACACATCTATAGCAGATACTAAACTTAAAATCTAATAAATACAGCATCTCTTAAGCAGCTTTTTCTATTATTTATACTGAGAAATGAAGCCATTTCTAATATCTCTCTCTTGTAACTAAATTATAGATGCCTGTTCTGTAGGCTACTATGTAACAGTAGAGTATACCATATGTCTTTATCTAATACCTATCCAGTGTTCAAGATCTCCTTTTTTCTTTCTTTTAATTTATGCCCTTTTTATTGCACATAAAAATCTATCCAAGTGTAATAATCATTGTTTCTAATAATGTGTTTTGTTTTTAAATCCTCTTTTTTTTAAACCAGGAATCAAACTCAGGACCTTGTGTGTGCTAGGCAGGTTCTTATACTGCTGACTTATCTCCTTGGCCCCTTCTTTTTCTCCTTGAACCCTCTGGAATGTTAGTTTACATTTACTTACAGGTTTGTTTTTGTCATTTTATACTTCAGATTTTCTCCACATACCTGCTAAGTTTTGTTTTACTTTTTTTTTCTTGTTTTTCCTTGTATATCAGCCAGTTTCCAAGACAGTCTCTGATTGTTCCTTCTGATAGTTATGTCTGATAGTTTCTAATTGCTCCTTCTGATAGTTGCCTCCCTACCAGTATCCATTGATTATGGCTGGAGTGTGTACAGCTTTCCAGGTTAGATCATGTAAGATACTGTGGTTTCTGCTGCTGCCTGTATTTATTTTTTAAAACTTTTTTGTTTAGATTACTAACTTTAGAAGGTAATAACTACCATGATACAAAGAGTGGAGTACCTAGTGAAAACCTAAGAATTCTTAGTAACAGACAAATGATCATGGAAAGAGATCCCTCAGTCCAAATCATACCTTCACATAACTGTAATCTTAGACCAAATCAGCACTACAGTCTGACTAGAGATCAGAGGCTGACTGACCTCACTAGCCATTTCTGAATTCCAGAACTTCAGAAATTGTGTGAGATAATAAATTTTGTTTCAAGTCATTAAAATTTAAAGTGAATTTATACATAGCAATTTATAATTTATAGCTACTCATGCTTAAAATAGGAGGATAACAGAGCTGGCTGGGAGTTCTTTGTATGTTAATGGGAAATTTTTTGATCTGTTTTTGGAAAAGGAGCAAGCTTTTGGGGAAAACATGGCCTCAGTTTGATATTATAGCAGTCTCATTAGGCAACCTCTTTCTCTTATTTATTTAGTTTCTTTAGAGATTTCTCTTCTTGGCCATAAACATTGACTACCAGACATCTTTCTGTAGTGCTGAGGGCTGGGAGACTCTCATCTATACCAAACTTTACTCTTTTGGATTTCAACATTCTACCCTCACCTTCTGATTATAGGTTTCTTTTTCCCAGGAATGTGGCTTCCTTATATTTGTTCTTTATATTGTCTTCAGATTGTAGATTCCTTAAATTTATTAAATTTTTAATGCCCTTCCATATTCACTCTGTTTCTATAAATACTGTATGTTGAAAAAAAATGGTCTGCTAGAACTATCTTCTCTTAGTTTCTGTTGCTCGCTTTGCTATTTTGTTTATAGAAGTTAAAATCTATTATTTTACTGTCATTTTAATTGGGCTTAAGGGTTAAAGAAGTTCAGTTATGCTTATACTCCCATAATGAACCAGAAATATTCTATTCTGTATAGGTCTCATGAGTTCTGTTCAAATTGAGCCCCAAGCCACTGAAATTTCTCACATTTATTGAGAGTTAAAAGCAGGCTAAGGAATGTGCATAACTAGTTTTGTGAATACAAACTACTATCTCTATTGCCTTCCTGTATTTACCAAACTCTTAAATTCACACAATACTCCAATAATATCCCAGGTGAAGGATCAAAGAACAGACAGAGCACCTGAAGGAAAAGCTGTCATCTGTGGCCTTGTGTCCCAGCTTGCCACAATTTACAAGAAACACCAGGTCTTCCTGGGCTCTGTTTCTTGCTCTTTATTCCCTCAGGACATCAGGCTTCTGTCTCATATCACTGTGGTCTTTCTGCCTGAAACTCAAGTGTTTCTCAGTATCACTTTGGGCCTGGCTTCACAGCCACTGTGAGCCAAGAAGGTCACTCAGTATCTCCCTGTATTGTCAAGACAAGTGGATCTGCTGTTTCTTTTCCTAACTGTATTTATCTTGCTGAGTAAACCACTATTTTGCCCATGAATTATGTACAGAGTAAGAAAATACAAGCCATAAATTATGTGCAAAATAATAAAACAAAATTTAAATCTGGTAAGTGAGGAAAATGCTGTTTGTATAGAAAGACAATAATACCTACAAGACTGCCTGGAAACTGAGAAGGAACTCTCTCCTCAGAGCATGTAGGGAAAGCCAAAAGGAAAAATGTATAAAAGAGGAAATAACTGTGGTTATCCATAGGTCACCAAGTAAGATGAAAGTAGCTGGATAATTTCTGGCACAAAACCCTCTGAATAATAGGTGATCAACACCAAACCATAACTTTGAAGAAATAGGACATTGTCATAAAGTGAATATGAATTAACTGGAGCTAACTCCTTGTTTGAAGGAAAGTCTGGAAGGTCTTTGATGGATCTCTGAAATGTAATTGTCTAAAACTAGAGAAAAGGAAGTAAGAGACCTGGTTACTAAGGACCTGTGATGGAAAACTTTGTGTCCAATTGACTGGAACATACTGTACCCAGATATTTCATAACACATTATTCTAGGTTTGTCTGTTTCAATGAGTAGCTAAGTGGTGGTCAACTCCTTACATCTAGCTGAGTTGAACTAGCGTGGTGCTTGGTGTGGAAGGCCCACCTGAGGATTACTGGCAGTAGCATAAAAGGCAAATGGGAGAAACTGTTGAGACACTGATAGGAATGCTGTTTGGAGAAGCTGTCGGAGCTATTTGAAATCATTGGGTCTCCTGAGGTATTTTGCTGGCTGACTCTTGTCATGCTGGCTTTTCCAATGAACCTAATTGTTTTTCTTTTAGGAGGAGCTCAGGACCTCTTTGTCACTGAGAATGGCTATGGTTCATTTTGGAGAGCTCTGGTCCTCATCTTGAGCATGACTTCCTGGCTGTGGAGGCCAAGATGGTGCACTGCTCAGCCTCATGAAGAAGCTTGTCATATTGGCTTTCCTGATGGGAACACCACTTTCCTCATCGCTAGATGAGCTCAGGACCTCCCTGTTGCTGAGGATGGCTTTGGTACCTTGGAGGGATCTCTGGTGCTTACCTTGAGTGCTGCTTCCTGGCTCCAGTCCAGTCATTTAGCCTGCTAGCACAGATCCTTCGTCTTGCTGGAAAAATCTTCTAGTTTACACCATTGACCTTTGGGCTTTTCCAGCACAGATCCATGAAGTCAGCCTGCCTGAGACTGCCATGAGCACTAGGCTTGCAGCTGGAATTGTGGGAGGCACTGTTACGAGTCTAGGATTTCAGCTGGACTCATGTAGGATATTAGGATCCAGACCCTCAGCTGGATTCTTCATTCTTTAGTGTGTGGACAGATTTACCGTACTTTTCATATGTGATTCCTTGGGTGATTCATTATAAAATAGTAATATAAAATGTGTCTTGTACTATATTGTTCCCCTTGCAAAAATCTGAAATCATGACATCTGTGAAGATATTTTTAGATAAAATTGTTGAGTTTGTATACTAAATAAAACAGATTGCCTTTCCTAAAAATATATGGATTATATCCCATTAACTGAAAATCTGAATCAAACCATAGGGCTGAGAAGGAAAGAACTTCCTGAGTACTTGTGGCAGGCCATCAGACTTTTCCTGCCTTGAGGCTCCAACTGGAATAGCATAGCCTGCTAACTTTCAGCTGGAACTTAGAACACTGGCCCTGGTGGAGTCCTGGGTGCCCAACTTACCAGTGGCTCAGCTTATTATTTTACTGCCTCACAGTGAGGTAAGCCAATTCTTGTAAGTCTCTGCTCCCGCTCTGTGCGTGTGTGCGTGTGTGTACGTATCTATGTATCCCATTGGTTCTGTTTCCCTTTAGAACTCTGGCTAATACAGAGCCTAGTTTTTACCAGTAAGAACCAGTTTGTTGCTGATGTGAAAATTGAGAAAAAAAGGGCTATATTAGATTTGAAAATGGCAATAGGCAAGTATTTTATGTATGTGTGTGCATATATTTTTTCTAAAATAAAATAAATGATCATATTCTATAACCTAAGACTTTAAATGCAATATTGGCTTTAAAGACATGAGAAAATACCGTTTCAAAATACAGCATACAATCACTCCCTCCCCAAATACAATATACAAAATATGCTAGGAGACAAGAAAGAAAGAAAGAAAGAAAGAAAGAAAGAAAGAAAGAAAGAAAGAAAGAAAGAAAGAAAGAAAGAAGGAAAGAACGAAAAGATACAGAGACTGTAGAGGGAGCTGTTTGATCAGCTCAGGTACTCTGAAGGGCAATTTAAAGATGAAAGAGCACAAAACCAAATGTTACATTGGCATTTTCTATTTGCTGAGGAGTGATTTAATAAACATTTGTATGAATAAAAGGAAAATAAGCCATGTTAAAAATATATGCTCAAGTATGCTAAAATTACAAAAGTTGCTATGTGGCAAAGAATAGGTAGGTGCATTGATTTTTTGAAACAGGCAAAATTAAGAAAAATATGCTCTAATACTTTGGGGATGGAAAAGTATACACCTTAGTCCTGATTTTGTCTGTCTTCTCTCTCAAGGTAAATATTAGACTGAGACGTGTGACAAGAATTTAGGAAGAGATAAAAAATGCTGAGAGAAATGACCTCCCCAGAGTTCCACCTCATCATAGGGCTAGGGCCTTCCTTCTAAGAGAACTCTTAGAGTTTATAAAAAGATTCACATATAGCATACTCATGATTCAGTCAAGCATATATCCTATTCCTGTAAGCAACAGACACTGGGAATGCACAGAGAAGACAATAGAAGACAGTCTTTGTGAGAACTTGAAGGATTCCAAAGGATGAAACGAGTTAGTTATCAGGAAATGTTCTAATTTCTTTAAGGGAACTGACAGCCTCAGAGAAGGTTGACATACTTTATCTCAAAATTTTGTGGGTAGTAAAATTAAGACTCAGGCTTCTGACCTATGGACTCTTTTTTATTCTACTCTACTCCGAGTTCTGCAGCTATATTTTCCTAGCTTCTGGTCTTTAGCTTTGTCTCTTGATCATTAGTGGGTCGTTCATCTCTGCATAGAATGCTGAGTATGAATATAAATTTAATTGGTTCACTTATCCAAAAAATATTAGCTGACTGTCCTATGTGTGCCATAACTTACTCTGGATACAGAATATGACTATAAGTAAAACAAAGTCCCTGTCCTAATCAAACTTCCTTTCTGGTACTGTTCATGGTTGTGGATGCAAAGCAGAAACAAGTATGTATCTATGTGATATACAAAGTACTATGAAAAGATAGGTGAGAGAAAGGAATAGTGGATATTCCCATTTTGTGGATGTCATCAGGACAGTCTTCTCCAGTAAGATGAAACTTGAACAGAGATTAAAGAATGAGAATGATAGCCATGCTTATGTCTTGGAGAAAGAATTCTCCAGTAAAGGAAAATGTCAATATAAAAGCTGCAGCAGAGTAAGTGGGGCAGGACTGGGAAGAGGGCATAGAAACGGCAGGGGAAAGGGCAGCATGGAAGGTAGAGCCTTCTAAGCCATGATAATAACTGTGATTTTAATTTGAGACTGGGCCCTTGAATTTTGAGTAGGAGAGTATCATAATTTTTCATATTTTTATTATATGGTTTGGCATGTCCCAAGGAGAATGGAGTTTTTATGGAGGGAAATAAAGTTAGAAGCAGAAAGGGTAGGAGTCCACCAGAATTACCTAATATACTGGGAAAACATTGGTGGTAGCTTGGGCTAGATTAGAGTGGTACAGTCAGCAAAAAGCAATGTGATTCTGAATATATTTTGAGAATATAAGTGAGAAGACAGGGTTTATGCTTACCCTTCTAAACACTTGCGAAGCCAATTCATTCTGCCTCCTTTGAGAATCCCAGTACCCAACTCTGACATTGGTCTCTTTCACCACTTCTGAGCTTTCTCTGATTTTCGGGAAGATAAACAGGGTTTTTCTTCCTGTAGTTAACTGTAAGGATGGGGTTAACTATGCACGAATAAGTAGCAATTTACACTTACTTTTCTTGAAGAAAGAATAAGTTTAGGGACTTAGGTGACAATAAAATGAAAATGGACACATAAATGTGACTTCAAGAGAAAAATTTTGGAGAAAATAAGCCCATCTTTCCATATCAAGTAAAGAAGATGTTAGGGCCAGCCAGATAGCTGAGCGGATTAAAGCATCTGCTTAAGCAGACTCAGGGGCTGGGTTTCAATCCCTGGCCTGCTGTGCTGGCCCCGACCCTGGGGCGTACTGAAATGGTGATTGAGACTGGGTATGGTGATGCGCACAGGTAATCCCAGCACTTGGGAGACTGAAAGACAGGAAATTCAGTACAACTCCAATCTGTGTACTGAGACCCAGTAGACCCTGTACTAAATACATTAAAAAAAAAAAAAAAAAAAAAAAAGATCCTTCAGAAGAAGTCTTCGTATATTGAGAAATTTAGTTCAGAAACTTGTTCTACCAGTTTAATGACTATAAGAAAACCTAAGCTCTGATGCTTGCTGTATTTTTCCTTTGATGAAGTTCATATCATTTGCCCTACCTCTGTTTTCTCCCTTTTACACTAATTGAAATCCAGGCCAGTATCTTTGCAAAAAGAGCTGAGAGCAGCATTCCTGCATCCCTCGGTCAGACTGACAGAATGCAACTTTACCCTTTTGTTGTGGCTGTTACATAGATACCTGCTATTTCCACATGTACAAACAGGAGCTGATTAGCACTCTGGTGCCCTATTTAAGCTTTCTAGCTCCACAGAGAAGCTATTTTGAAAAGTGAAAAGATTACACTCTGATAATAGAACAGGGGCCTTACACATGTGGATGGCTCACAGAAGATTAAAAGAGTAGACTTAGAATAAATGCAGCCTCTATCAGGTGCAATGAGGGTGATTCACCCTCACACCAACGGTGGGCTCTTTGAAGGGAATTCACTACTCCCAGATCCTCCTTGATGCCTCTGTGTGCAAACACAATGGGCGAGTTGGGTAGGGGGCTAATATCTGATCCAACGGCTGTCTTCAAGGAACCAATTAGACTGCCTTGTAGTTTCATATTTCAGATATCTTAGGTCCTAATTGATTGGCTTCTCTCTACCAACTTTGATCTCCTTTTGAGGATTCCTGTATGAGAACATTTTCCCCATGATCACAAATCTTCTGAAGAAGTGGATGAATGATAGAATTCAGGCTGCTTCTAATTTATTTTAAAGATGATATAAATTGGAATTTTGTTAATTTTAGGCTGAGATTGTTAGAAGTTGCATGAAAGGGAGCCTGTGGGATGATGGCATTTAGATTTAATATTTAAAGAAGACAAAACTGTGAAAATGATCTCCGTCAACTGTTACACCTGTGTGTTAATTGTTCATTTACTAAAAGAAATTTGATAACAGTCTGAGGATACAGGGTTTATTGTAACATTGGTTTCAGTTATTTTCTATCCAGAAAACCAAATTACAAATGTATAAGGGGAAACTAAAGAAAATATTTAAATAGAGAAAAGCTTATTACATTAAAAGGCACATGGTCAAGAGTGATTGCATAAATGTCTTTGAAATTAAGCAGGAACTATTTTGAATACTTAGAGGGTTAATGGCAATATGTCTTTCACTATAATGTTTTAAAGTTTAAATTATTACTGTATTTTTGAGTATGCTTAGTGATCAAATACATATGACAACTTTTTCTCAGAGAAAAACATTATTTTGTGTCTTTATCCACCTTATTCATTGGGTCTGGCACTATGAAACTTCTGGCTCATACCAAAGATCAAAATGATATGGAAGTCAGTGTTTGCGCTCATTCAGGACATGAAGACAGCAACAACAGCACAACTAATGATACTCACAAAAGGGGACTTCCAGAGCTGACTCTAGAAAGTGGTACAAATGATGGAATAAATATGTTCAGAGAAAGGGAGAATATTTTGAGGAGGAAATGCATCTATGAATTTTTTTAAATTTAATTTTTAAAAAATACTTACCATATATTTTGATTATACCTTTGCATTAACTATCAAGAACTTTGCTTCACACTGAAGATTTCATTATAGAAGATTAAGGGAGTCACTAGAACTTGGGTTTTTTAATAAAGAAATTGAAACTATATATTCTCTATCCTTGATGGTAGAGGGACAGGTCCATTATGTAATCTCAGGCATCTGTGTCCTAGAAACTCTCAGATGTTTGTCAGGACTAATTTTGACTCAAGCCTATGTGTTACAGGTAAAAATGAATTGTAGGGCAAGAGCTAGAGTTATCACTTCAAATATTCTCTTGGATTTTATATTATCTGAGGTGGCCCATAGATGATAACATTGTGGCATAGTCATATTATCTAAGTAAAGATGCTCCTGCTTTGGTAGTAGGAGGCCTTCCCTTGTTTGGGTGGAGTTCACTCTCTCTAGGGTTGATATTTCTGGTGTAGGCACTTGGATTTCTGTCTGACCATCCTGGTCGGTCAAAATGAAACTGAATGCTACAAATTTTTGGGCTTGAGAGTGCAGCATGATGACCTCTGCTGGCCAAGATTTGGCTTCAAGGGCCTGGCATCTGCTTGGTAGATCTGATTATCTGAAAGGGGGAATTTGAACTTTGAGGAAGCTCAAAGTTCTGCATGTTCCTTTGAAGTTAATAGAACTTCCATCAAGAGATGTGTGATCCTATCAGGAAGTATCTAAACCTTGAAAGTGTCTTCACTGTCAATATTTATTACCACTGCTAGTTTTCCCTCCTTGTCTTATATTAGGTGGGACAGTGAGATAGCTCAGCAAACTAAAGAACCTGTCAAGGCAAGTGCAGGGACCCCAGTTTGATCCTTGGCACCACATGCTATGCCAACCCCAACCCCAGGGTGGGCTGAGCTGACCACAGAGTCTGAGCGTAGTGGCGTATGCCCGTAATCCCAGCACTGGGGAGGCTGAAAACAGGAGGATCACTGTGAGTCTGAGCTGTGTGTGTGTGTGTGAGATCCTGTAACAACCAAGTACATTTTTTAAAAAAGATATATTAGAACAAATCAGTAATAGTTGGTGTGCAATCAGTTGTTCTCATTACAAAAAGAAAAAAAAGGATTTGAGGTGATGAATATTAATTTAATTCATTATGTTCACAAATCACAACATTGTTTTATGATTTATATAGTCAATTTATGATGAAAAAAACAAGTTAAAAAATGTAAGACGGAAATGTCAGAAGTATGTGTCTCAGTTTCAGCCGTGGTTAGGATGGAAGCCCAGGCAGAGAATGCCCATCACTAGCACTGTGACCCAGGTGAACAGCTCAAGAAGGCCTGGAGCACAGTCTGTCCCTCCATGGCTGCTGGAGCCCAGATAGCCCCTACTATCCTGGCTGGCATGACAGAGGTGAACTGCACTAAATGGATAAAGCAAACAAATACTAACATCTTCTTAACTAAGAAGTTAGAATTTTAGAAGAGACACACACCACAGGCCTTGTACACACAGAAGACTGTCCCTAAACGAAGGCCCAGAGACCAAGGGAATGCCAAGGATACAGTGGGATCCTGGTTATGGTAACACAGAATGTACAGGTGAGACTAGTGTAGAAAAGTTTGAAGCAACAATAACAACATTAGCCAGCAGGTGGTGACATAGATGAACCAGCGTTGTACTTGGGGACAAAAACATGAAATAGAAGTATGTGGGTGGGGCTGCCTCATTCTTTCTCTCCTCTTTTTATCCTTTTTTTCCTGTTTTCCAAACAGCAATAAAAGAGCCCCAGCTACAGAAAACTAATCCCGTCCCTAACTTGGAGACCAAATTCAGATAACCCCTCGCTTACTCCTTCATTCTTTTTCTTCTGTCCTCTTCTCTAGTTACCTAATGCTTGCATAATCATGCTTGGTCCTCAACCTTGCTTTAATTCTTTTTTATTTATCTTCATTTTTCCACTATCCTAAACACTTTGTATACAGGCTCCTAATTTATGATTGTTTCTGTTATATAATTGTACATTTTGCTCCTATGGTTTAACGTACAAAAGAAACAGTAAGTTTGTCAGTTTCTAAACCATGCTAATGTGCCTGCTTAGGCTAGGATGTCATATCTGTTGTACTCAGTTCTCCCTTCTCTGATAATACTGGAAAGCTCCTGGAGTAATAACCTCACCACAGCCCAGCACCAAAGAACGAACAAGGGAATGAGCCAAACAGATAGCTGCATCTCCCTCTTAGTTAACCAGGAATGTAGGATCTTGAGGCAGACCCATGCCAAGCACCTTCTACACACAGCAGACACCCCTGAAGAACCAACATTACCTAGGCAGGCCTTGATTCTAGTGATATATCTACTAAAAACCTCACAAGGATCAACACAGACAACAGGAATGTTTTTTGAAATACAAAATGACAAGATGCAGTGGCAACATGCAAGCTCAGACCTTTAGCTCACCTAGAACAAATCCAAGAGATATCAACATAGAGAAAACTGGAAGATACACACGTGAAATTTTTTAAATATATTTTGTAAAGGGTCTACAGGGTGTCACTATACAGATTGGACTTGCAGTGATGCTCTTGTTTTCAGCCTACTAAGTGCTAGGATTACAGGTGTGCGCCACTGTACCCAGTCTCAATCCCTATCTCAGCAAGTCCCAGGTGAATGGCCAGCACAGCAGGCCAAGGATCGAATCCCCAGCCCTTGTGTCTGCCTAAGCAGGTGCTTTATTACACTGAGCTATCTGGCCGGCCCACACATGTGAAATTTCTAAAATGATAGCAGCCAAAGTAAAGAAACATCCATGAGGCTGTGGTAGAAATGAGATCACAAATAATCTCTTGGGTAAAAAAAAAAGAAATACCAATCGAAGTAAATGCTCAGCAAGTCTAAATACAGATAGATTTTAAAATATAAGAGGAAAATAAAAGAAATTATGAAAGATCAATTTTGATATGGTCATTACATTTATTGATTTTCATACATTGTACCATCTTTGCATTCCTGGGATAAATCACACTTGGTCATGATGTATAATCTTGATGGCTTACTCTGTTCTCTTTGCTAGTTTTTATTGAGGATTTTTATATGTATGTTCATTAGGGTAATTGGCCTATAGTCCTTATTTTTGGTTTGGTCTTTCTTTGGTTTTGATATCAGGGTAATACTTGCCTCTAGAAATGTGTTCAGGAGAATTATTTCTAAAAGAGAGTTAGATAAGTATTGGCATTAATTTTTTTTCTAAATTTCTACTAGAATTCAGCTGTGAATTCATCAGGACCTGGGATTTTCCTTACTGGTATGCTTTAAACAGCAGCACATTATACACTTCTGGCTCCCAGGAGCAGGTCTAGAATAGGGGCTATTACGATTTTACTTGGCGGGGAGCATGAATAAAAGTTGCAAGTTCCAAAAAACAAAGGAGTTGCTGAGGTTAGCAGATGCAGGCATGCAGTATTGATCAAGCAATATAAGAACTAAATGTTTCAATGAACTAATATAAATTAGCAATATAATTATCTTAGCTCACTTGTATATATGTATGTTGTTAGGGTTTGTGTCTAGTTGTCTCCCCAAAACCTCATGGAGTCATGGGGCAGGGACTTCTAGAGTTTGAGATTTAACTCATGATCCACTGGGATTATGGTCGATCCACTTGGAATATAGGCTTTAGTACTGCTGGGATTATGGCTGTGAGTGCCACACCCAACCTGGGGCGGAGAGCCTGAATGCAATGTAAGAGAAACAGAGAGACTTGCTCTCTGTTGCCATTGTTGACCTGTTGTCATGGTTGCTGTTCTGCCGCCATGAATTGATGCACTCTACCATGTGTGTTACTGTGAGCTAAGTGTGAGCTAAATAAACCTCTCCTTCCTTCATTTTAGGTGTTGGGTGTTTGTCCCAGCAATGAGAGAAGAGTAACTGAGACGTACATTTTTGCCCATCTTTTGTTTTTTACCCATCCTATTTATTCTTGTCTTTGAGTATTTTCTTTCCCATTCACTATAACTATTTACTCTTTTAGTTTATTATGTCATCTTTATAACTTTTCTCTAAGTTCTGGACCAGTTTAACACAGGTTAGAGTCATTTACTTAGTGAGGAAAGTTTTGTACACTGAGACAGTGGCCAAGGGAAGAGTACTAGCATAATGGCCAAGAGCCTGGCCCTGAATTCCCTTGCAAACCCTAGCTGAGCAATGTTGGAACACTTGTAGTATTCTCACATAGGCCAGGTTGGCCTATGTATTCTAATACAAAGCAAGTTGAAATTCTACCTAAGCCCCTTCCACTTAAGTCCACACACAAATCTGGAATTTTATATCTCTTTGAAAGAGAGATATGTAATTGGTGAAAAGAGCAGAATGGAAAACAAGTGAAGCAGAGTTTGATTCTGACTACTTTTAACCATTTCAGGCTCAGGTCCATCTCTAGAATTTTGATTTAGCAGGTCTAAAGTGAGGCCCAAGATTACTGATTGATTAATTTGTGAGATGTGTGTGTGTGTGTGTGTGTGTGTGTGTTTCTGAGGATGAAATGTATGCTCTGCGCATGTTAGGAAAGTACTCTACTACTGAACTATATCTGTATCCCATACTTTACATTTTGAAGTAGTTCTTAGACTACGTTACTGTTCCTGGTCCAGGGATTACAGTTGGAGAAGCACTGTTCTAAGGTATAGTTTATATAGAAAAAAACCTGAATAAATGCCTTATTATTTTTTATTTACCAGTTATCCTAATTATGTTTCCTAGAAACTTCCAAAGATAACCATTTATTTTTATTTTAAAACATTAGAAAGTAAACTCAGTCAAATGTATCTGCTTCCTCTTAGTCCAAAGAGAAGTATATTCTTTTCCTTTTTTTTTTTTTTTTTTTT
>PVJA010017739.1:0-41157 GCA_004027025.1 Myocastor coypus | reverse complement strand
TGTATATGTCCACTAAGTCCAGTTGTTTCAAGTTCTGATTAAGTTCTGCCACTTCTTTGCTGATTTTTTGTTTGCTTGATCTAACTTTTTTAAATAAGGGAGTGTTGAGGTCTCCTCTTAAGATTGTTGTATTGGATATGAGACTTTTCAGGTCCATTAAGGTTTGTTTTGTATAGCTTGCTGCTCCCATGTTGGGTGCATACATATTTATGAGTGTTACCTCTTCATCATGAATTTTTCCCCTAGCCAGTATGTAGTGGCCTTCTCTATTTCATTTGATCAGGCTTGGTTTGAAATTTAGACTGTCTGCAAAGAGGATTGCTACCCCTGCTTTTTTTTTGAGGTGCTGGAGCATGTAGTATTGTTTTCCAACCTTTCACTTTAAGCCTATGAGTTTCTTTATGGGTTAAATGTGTTTCTTGTATGCAGCATATTGTTGCGCTCTGTTTCCTTATCCACTCTGCAAGTCTACTTCTTTTGATTCGAGAATTGAGTCGATTTAAATTGATGGTTATAATTGACATGTATTGACTTATGGCTGACATGACTCTTATTCGCTCGTGTTTACCAGTTTTTCCTCCTATTTTTAGTTGGTTACTCTATTTGGCGGGATCTTTCTGTTCTCATTTGTTGGATTTGGGTCATTTTCGTCCCTTTCTAAAATATTTGTCCGAATATTATGTAGCATTGGCGTTGATGTCATGAAATTCTTTAGTTGTTCTTTGTTATGGAAATATTTCACTTCTCCCTCATACTTGAAGGAGAGTTTTGCCGGGTACAATAGTCTGGGCTGAAATTTGTTTTCTTGGAGGACTTGAAGCACTCTGCTCCATACTATTCTTGACTTCATGGTTTGTGAAGAGAAATCCGCTGTTATTCTGATGGGTTTTCCTCTAAATGTAATCTGTGTCTTTTCTCTAGCAGATTTTAGTATATTATTCTTCAGCTGGATTTCTGGTATCTTGACTGTTATATGCCTTGGCGTGTTTTTAGTTGGGTTGATGTTATTTGGGGTTCTGTAGGCTTTAGTTACCTGAATGTCTGATTGTTTTCTCAAATTTGGGAAGTTTTCAGCTGTTATTTCTGCCCGTATTCTTTTTATATCATTTGTATTGACTCCTTCTTTCTCATTGATTCCCATTCATCTCACGTTGTTCATTTTTGCATCGTCTTGCAGATGTTGAATTATTTTTTCCTGCATTCTGGTTGTTTTTAAGAGATCCTTTCTTACTCTTTCTTTTTCTGTAACTGTGTCTTCCAGGTTCGAAACTCTATCTTCATTTTCGTTCATTCGGCTCTGCCAACTTGTGATCGAGGTTTTGTTTTCTTGTATATCTCTTTGAAACTGTTTCATGCGATCTATGTCTTTCCTATATTGCTCCGTCAGGGAGTCCATCATTTTTCTATTCTCCCCTAATTTTTTATCGATGTCTTCTTTAATAGTATTGAAGTTTGTCAATATGGTTATCCTTTCTCTCTCTAATTCAGAGATTATTTCTGTTTTGTTCTCCTTTCTACTTTTGTGTAGTTGTTCCCCTATTTGGGATGCTATTGATTTAGGCATGTCTTTGCCAACTTTAGATATTATTTCTGCTCTGATGTCCTCTATACGTTTCTCCAGCCGTTTTTCCACTTCATGTATTTATTTTTTTACTTCAGATGTTATCTCTGATCTCAGTTGCTCTATAAGTTTCTTCACTTGTGTGTCTGCCTCAGATGCTACCAATTCAGAGGTTTCATCTGTATAATTCTCATTTTCTTCCATGATAATGTCTTCTGTATTTGGTTTGGGTGGGCACGGTTCCTGAGATTGCCTCCTACTCCTTGTTGTTATCATTTTGTATGGAAGCGACCTCTGCACTTTGGTGGCGTTATGCTGTGTCTATGGGCGTTTGGTCTGGAGAGTCCAAGCTGGTTCCTCTACAGAGGTTCCGGACTCTGTGTTGGAGCTCTGGTTGCTAGCTTTTGTGAATTCCAGTGGATGTGCTCTTTAGGTGGAGGTAGAGCTTTCGGATTGAGTAGTCCTGTTAGGCTTGTGGACCAGTTTGGTTGCCAAAGGAGATATTTGATGGGTTCAGTGCTTGGGCTGGAGCGTTTAAAAAAAACAGGTGGGAGGGGGAAGCGGGGGAGGGGAAGGCAGGCCAAGGATCCTCACCCAGCCAGTGCACGGGCTTTGCTCCCAGCAGTGCGGTTTGGGTCTGGGCTGGAACAGGAATTTATTCGCGGGAACACAGAGGCGGGGCAGAGGGGCGCAGGGGGCTTACCCGCGGCAGGTGCGTAGGCTTGGCTACCAGTGGTGCAGTTGGGTCTGCAATCATGATCTTAAGGTGCCCTACATAGAGAAAGCATGAGATGCTTTTGCTGCCTGGCTTTGGAACAGAGTAGATGATGGGTAGGGGATCGAATAGGAAGTTTTTCCCCCAATTTGATGTCATAAAATTGAATTAACATTCTGGCTATTCATGTAGATAAAACATTAGGCAACAGTATAAGCCACTGCTAGTCAGGAGATATGATTTCATGGAGTATTATGATAACTCCAAATGGCGAAGAAGCTGAATTAGGAGTGGAAGATAGAGCATGGGGAACTAGTTGTGTAAATGGACACTTGTGATCTGTGAGTTCATTTAAAACACTTGTGTATACCTTAAATGCAGACAAAAATACATTAGAAGTACAATTTTATTTAATTAATTAAATCCTATTTTGTTCCAATATACAGTATATGTAGTTTTATTCCCAAACTGATGCCAAATGAATAATAACAGTCATGTTATTATGTTGCAATTAGTTCAAAAAAGAAACAGCTTCATGTTTAGCCTACTATTCAAACAGAAAACCTATTGCCCCTACCTTTATTTCTTCCTCATTCCCTTCCTCTCTTGACCATATGAGATGGTCATTGTTTATTTGTTTCTGAGATGGTATCTTGTTAAGTTGCTAAATCTGGTCTTAAACTTCTGGAACTCAATGATTTTCCTATCTCTGCCTCCCACATGTGTAGGAATACCAGCATGTGCCACAACACTGAACAGGAAATTACTTAAATTTGTCTGATTGTGCAATTTGTCATAGCTAAATCCTGGAGACAGCCCACATGCCCTTCAGCTGAGGAATGAATAAAGAAAATGTTGTACTTTTACACAATTGAGTATTATTCAGTATTATTGTCAGTAAGGGGTTGCAACTAGAGAACATATTCTTAAGTGAAATAAATCAGACCTGCATGTGCAACTATCATATTGTCTCCTTAGTGTGACAGCCTGAAAGAGAAAATGGAATCTGAAGGTATGATCTGAAAGATAAGAAAAGGGAATGAATTTATTCAAAAGGAGGGTCAGTAAGATAGCTGAGCAGTCAAATCTCATGATTAGGCAAGTTCAGGGATCCATTTTCAGTCCCCTGCACCACATGCCATGCTGACCTGGCCCCCGAGCTGGCTGAACTGGCCACCAAATCCCGGGTTGGTGGGGCATGCCTATAATTTCAGTACTTGGGAGGCTGAAAATAGGAGGATCACTATGAGTCTGAGCTTCATAGTGAGACACTGTATGAAATACATTAACAAAGAACTTACTCAAAAGGAAAGAGTTACGAAGTTGCGGACAGGAGAGTGGGAAATGATATATTTGTGTATGTATGCAGGACGGTTTGCAAAATAGTACTGTGGATTTCTGTTGATCTATGGAAAGGAGCAGATAATGCTTAATTTATTTTGTCTCCTTTTTTCCAATTATTTGTACTTTTTCAAGTCTTAATTTTTAAACTTTTTTTTTATTTTTACGTATTTGGTACATAGTTTCTCTATGCAGCTCAAATTCATAGTGATCCTCCTGTTTTCACCATCCTCAACGCTAGGATTATAGGTGTGCACCACTGCAGGATGCACATCACACCCAGTGGCTGGGCTCATTTGTGATGTGGGGCCAGGAATTGAAGCCTAGTCCCTGCACTTGCCTAGATAGGCACTTAGTCCTCTGAGCTATCTCACTGACTCTTAATTTCTCACATAATTCCTTATTCTTCCAATGTTGCATGCATATGTCTAGTAATATGACTAACTAGCTGACAGACAATACTATGGAATACAACTAGTACTCTGAAATTCATATTACTTTAAGTGAAACTCTGTATCACTTGAACTTCTTTTTACATTTATTTATTTACTTATTTATTTATTTATTTTTGCAGGGCCGGGTTCTAACTCACAACCTGGCACTTGCCAGGCAGGCTCTTGTGCTGTGCAGCTATCTCCCCAGCCCCTATTTCTTTCTGTTCTAATACCATTTTGCACACTCTTTAAAAATAAAAAAAATATTAAAAAAACTAATTTTGTCTGACTCCTTTCATTTTCCTGGGGCCTACTAGATAACTCATAAATATAAACGATACATTACCTACTTTATGAAACCTGGATTTTAAATGTAATTTTTTCTATCTTAGACTGAGCTTTACAGAATCATTCTTCAAAAATTTTCTCTCGTACAATTTTTGAATAATATATGATAATATAATTTAGCCTCATAATGAATTAAATTGGCTTTTGTATATTAAAGCCTGGAAATCTAGTAAACATCTATGCCATTATTCTTAAAATGTATGCAACACTGTTTCTATAAAATGATTATTAAGAAATATTTTACAACAATATTATTCTTGTGAAATTTTCCAACATGGAAATATAAGAACAACAACAAAAAAAGAAAGATGTGAATTATACTGATGATTGTACATCTACTCAATAAAAGAATCAAAGGCAATATATTCATAAATAAGGGATAACATTTCAAGTAAGGATTTTTTTTCTTCTTTAGAGATTCGTTACAACGTTTTCAACGTACATTTATTTCTATGTAGTTTGGGGTGGAGTTAATAATTTTCTTTCCTTTCCTCATGCTCTCTCTATAAAAAAAATCATACTAGTAAGTGAATTCAAACAAATCTTTGAACATTGATTCCTTATTTTTTGTCTTTTGGGATGAATTTTATGAATTCTTTGACAAATTATATTTTATTTTGTAGCCAAAGGCTGCTATAAGCCTTAATTTTTATTTATGTAATAAGTCTTAATTTTTTACTATTAAAAGCCTATGAATTTAAGTCTATTCATATGAGGAAAACAAAGTTTAGTAACCTAATAAATAATATGAAAGTGAGATTCCATAATAAATTTATTAACAGAGTAGAAAGAACTCAGATTATTTTCTCAGTGTCATATATATTCATTACCAACTCATGGCTCAAAACTTTCAACCTTGACACTTAGAATTTTCTTCCGTAATGTATTTCCTCTGGGGCTAGGCATGTAGTTCAATGCTAGAGTGCTTGTTTATAATACATGTGGCCCTGTAATTGATCCCTACCACCTGTGTGAATATGCATGTGCACACATATATGCGCATGTATTCTCTTTTTCATATTAGTGTTTCTAAGTAAAGTCATTCTACCCACTCTGCCTCAAGAAAAGCAGGATCAAACTGTTCGTAAAATATTATGAGAAATTTAAAATAAATTAGTCATAGAGATATATGATTTCCAGTTTAGTAAAACAGAGTGAGAAGAAATAGCTTGACTTTTAAATTTTATGAGTTTAAATGAAAATAACCTACTGAAACTAACAAGGTGAAACATTTAGTTTTAAGGCTCTTGTGCCAGAGACTGAAAGGATGACTTGTTGGCTGCATGTTTCCTTGCCTTTTCAGTGTTATTAGTGATCTTTTCACATGCCTCAAGGAAAAGAAGGCAGACTTAAAATTTATTCATCAAATAAAATGTGACAATATCATTTACAAGATCACAGAAAGAAAAGACATACCATCCTCTTCGTATGCAAATATCTTCTTATGTGAGCACAATGTTTGATATGTGATAGGAACTTCGCTACTCTGAGCCAATTGATGGGGGTCTCAATTTGGGCCTTGAACAAGACACTTAACATATTTTCAAGGCTGCATCTCTGAAAGTATCCTAGCCTAGCCTCCTTACAGTCTCTCTTGAAAATAATTAAGGCTGCCTAAAATGCTTGCTGTCTGTTACAGCCAACTTCTAGTGGCAAAGCCACTTTCTCTAACCAGATGTAGATTGATTATGTTCTGAGAGAAGCTTATTATGATACAGAGATGGCAGTAATTAATATTAGTAAGTTGGCACAAAAATAAATTCAGAGTCTGTCCTAGGCCTACATGATTTTTGGTGTGATTCACTGCTGGCTAAAAGACAAATCAATCTTTCAGTCAACAGCTACAGTTGAGAATAGCAAACAATCTTCAAAGTTCTGGGGTTTCAAAGCCAGAAAATTACATGGGAGCTGAGGACTGGATTCATGCAAGTTCCTTCTGACTTGGTAGTCACAGTTGATAGGCAATCAAGTTACTAGTTAAGCAACCATGATCTCTTTCTGTGTACTTTTCCAAAAATGTAGTTTCTCAATCCTTGAACACTGGCCATTGCAGTAGTTCTTCCACGTGTATTTATGCAGCCCACTAGCACCCCCAAACAACCTGTGCACCTAATAAAGGCCAAGCACACTATGCCTTGTGATCTTAGTCCTTACTAGGCTTTCGCCATCCTGTTTCTCATTGTAAGTAAAACATATATACCTTGTCTGTGTTTTATTCTGTCTTTGTACTGCTGAGAAGATCCGTGGTCTTAGGCCAGGGCTCTGACAATTACCTCTTCGTATATTTTTATTTTCCATGCCCTACCAAGCACTTAGTCATACCCTATACCTACTGCTTCATTCTTCCTTTACATAACTCATTCACTCCTATAAAATGAAAGTTTAATTTAGTTCATACTGTGCTTCGCTCCACTGCAATTGCGACTTCTTAAAAATGTACTTTGTAGACCAAATGTCTCATGGGTTCAGGGCTGGAGCTTTAGGTAAGTAATTAGATCATGAGGGCTCTAACCTTCTCAGTGGAATATCCATCAATGAGATGATAACTGAAGATGATGGTAACAGAAGGTTGTGCCTAACTAAAAAGAGTAGATCATGGCAGAAATATATCTGGTCCCAGGCTTGTCCTCTGTCTTTCTGTTTTCCTCATGTTTTTATTCCTGACTGCCATGAAGTGAGCAGCATTCTTTTTTCTTTATTTTTTTCCCTTTTTTGTCTTTTTGAAGCAGGGTCTCGCTATGCAGTTCAGGCTGGCCTTGAGTTCACTTTTGTAACCCAGGCTGGTCTCGACCTCACACTGACCCTCCTGCCTCAGCCTCCCGAGTGCTGAGATGACAGGCGTGCACCACCACACCTGGCTGGTGAGTAGCTTTCTTTAGCTAAGCTTTGTCATCAAGTTGTTTCATCTTGGGACCAGTGAAATGGCGCAGGGGTCTAAAGCACCAGCTTAGGAAAGCTTAGGCAACTGCAAGGTCTGTAGCTCAATCCCAGCACCATATGCTGCGCCAGCCCCAGGCCCAGGGCAGGCTGAGCTGGCCACTAAAAAAACCAGATGTTTCATCTCAGCATATGCACCCAGCACTGGCGCCAAGAAGTACTATACAGAAACCATAAATCAAAATAAGTCTTTCCTTCTCCTTAAGTTGTTTTTCCCCATGTGTTTTGTCACAGCAATGGAAGTCTGACTACAAGTAATGTTATGCTTTAGTTATCTTTGAAAGTACATAGATACTATTTATTTTCTATTTTATTCAAATGAAAAATTTTATACCTTGTATTCTCAAAGAAAAAATAGAGTGTTTCATATTAATTTTTCAATTTTACGCACTTAAGATACATTCATTATATTTTCAATAGATACAAATTTTTATTCTGGGAAAGTTGACATGTTTGTGAACTGTACTCATTTCCTTCCTCTGTATGTATGATAAAAGCAGGAAAATAAATGTATTATATTTTAATGATCAAATCTATATTATTTGTTTGTTTTGTTATCCCATACACAGTTTTGATTAAAATTTTGGTAATAATTCTGTGTGTTTTCATAATTATATTCATAGAACAAATTAATTGAAGTGGGTCTAAAGGTAAAGTTTGTTAGTTTTAAAACATTTTTATAAGGTGTGATCAAAGTGCATGGTAAATATTTAAATTTTAAAACATGTGTTACAGTAAAAGACACATTGCCATTAATCCCATTCAAAACACCTCTCCTTACTCTAAACACGTTTATCCCATCATTCTTGGCACTTTCTGAAACAGTTCTGGAAGTTCTCTTTCTTGTCTATATCAGGTGTGATTACAATATCCAATGAATGCTGTAGCCTAATTCTACTCAATGGAAAGGCAGGCTCACAGAAACATTATGGCTCATCCTTTTATACATTGTATTTGCTTCTGAGCAACTTCTAGTTCCTCTAAAAGTTCCAAATGAGCACAAAAGGGGAAGATCTTAATTGATTCAGAATATTGGGGCAGCCATGCCTGCACAGTTAAGGAAACTGAAAAAAAAACCTTGCAAAGTTGATTTGGAAAGTTCCAAGAATGAGGAGCTAATCATGCTCAGTCAAGGGGAAGTATTTGAGAGGCATTAATCGCAATTTCACTTTTACTGTACTTTTTTAAAAGTACATGCCATATTTTTTCATCACTTTTTATAGTAGTTTTTGGTACTGTACAAAGTTATACATCTACAGCGCTGTATCAGTCTGTTGCCTCACTTCACCTTCATCAGGAAAAGAAAGATAGAGTTTGCATTTGAGAAAAAAATATTTTGAATTGGACTCTACACTGCCAAACATAAATGCCAGTAATAATAGGTACCACTTGTTGAAAGTACTCTATGTAAAGTACTATTTTTCATGTTTTTATAATCATAAATGTTAGAGAAACCATATCAATTAAATTCTAATATGCACAGTTATGTTGAAAAAATATGTGCAATAATCTATGTTTATTCATGAGTCTGTTATAAATGGCCTAAAATGAAAGATTGAATAATACCACCGAGAAAGCTCCCTGTATGAATAGTAGTAAACTTTGTTATTATCTTTTTGTAAGTAACCACCTGTAACATGCCTTAGAATTAAGTACTTCATTATGGTTTGCAGTCTTAGATAGGACATTTCAGAGGTGGCTGGCTGAATCTAGTATAGGAGATGTTGTTTATAAGGGTGTGTGACTACTAAATCAACTCACTAAATGTTTTGCCACCTCTCTAATCCCAGTATCCTCAATAGAGTATAAAAGGGGAAGAAAAAAGCTGTAAAAAATTTTGGTTACATTTGCTGTGTTCTGCAAACATGAAATGTTGCCCCTCTGCTATGTGTCACCCTACCATGGAAAAAGATTATAGATAGAAACCTCCTCAAATTGTAACCTAAATAAAACATTGCCACTCTAACTTTGAGCGTTGGGTATTTTATCTCAGCAATAAGGGAAAAGTAACTTGGTCATAATGTATTTTACTTAATGAGAAAGGAAATAAATGCCTATTAATTTTTCTTTCATGTGATACTCTCTCTTTTAGGTGTGCCTGAAAGAAGTCAATTCTCAACTCGACATATAGGCATCTTCATAATTTAGGGAGTGTCTGCATAAAAACTGGTAATACAACGTTGATTAACCCTAAATTTGCATAACATATCTCATCCCTGTTCAAGTCTGAGTACATCAAGATAAGAGATTTAAACGGATATTCAACCCATTGGTATTGAATCAGAAACCTCCAGCCATTACCCTAAAACTACAGTCACTCTGGATTTCAGTATTCTTAAAAAAAAAAAAATACTCCCCCAAGCAGAAGTAATCATCTCATTGAGAATATGTTGCACTTTTAAATGATACGCACTTGAGGCACCTTGCAGGAACAGAATGGACGGACGGAGAAGATGGCCAAGTACATTCGCGCCCACCTTAGTAATCATATAAAAATGCTAACTTTGCCCCTTTATTAACAAATCAGTCTGATCTCCATCAGAGTTACGCCCTTTTCATCTCCTCAAGCTGAAATCTCTTTTCCCTTTTGTCTTATGTTGTTAACTTTGGCTATTCACTTTGTTTTATATTTAAAAACACAAAAAATAAAGATAGCTATTTACTTAGCCTTTCTTATCTTCCAATGTTTAACATGGTTTCATTAGCTTCTAAAAATCACTGTAGCCTCATTTATTTTGAAAGAAGACATCTTTTGATTCATTTCAGCACTAGCACATAAAATTACAAATGAAATCACATATTGTGTTTGATCAGAAAAACTTGAAATCAATCTACTCTATAAAGTAGAATTAAACCTCACAAAGGGAGAAAAACTTTTATTTTTAATTAATACTTCTGTTCAGTTTGATAAAGGAAGCTGGCTAGATATTAGTTTGAAAAACTGTGTTTGACACTGTTATCAATTGAGAGAGTAGTTGCCCATGGGGATACTGCAAATTTCACAGTGATAAGTTTTCTTTTACTCAGATACTATTTAAGTAAATTACAGGCAAAGTTTTTCCGATGTCCTCCATATATGTAGCATTTTCACATTTCCTTAAATTGTAAACTAAAGCAGAATTTGTCTCCAGTGTTGAGAATAGACTCTGGAGCTTAGCTCAACAAATTTCATGAGACTTTTTTTAACCACACAAAATGTTTTTTTGTTTTGTTTTGTTTTTTTTTTTTTTTGTCTTTTTGAGACAGGGTCTCACTATGCAGTTGAGGCTGGCCTTGAGCTCACTTTTGTAGCCCAGGCTGGTCTCGAACTCGCACCAATCCTCCTGCCTCAGCCTCCTGAGTGCTGGGATTACAGGCGTGAGCCACTATGCTCGGCTCACACAAAATGTTTTTAAGACTGTTGTGAAATATATATTGTGTCAACTTGAGGTATCTAGATACTTAACTAAATAACTCAGCAATTCTACATCCTCGGGAGAAAAGTATATTTCCCTACTATTCTACCATGTTCCTTGTGTCAACTTGAGAACTTTAGAAGGTTAACTACACAACTCATCAGGGAGCCAGGATCCTTCCTTTGAAAACATCCTGATTCTGTGCAAGAGGAAGGCCAAGTTTAGGTGGATAGCCAGCATAGGATATAAGGGAAGAAAAGAGGCTTGACATTTGACATCCCCACCCCAGTTGCTACTTTTGTTGTCTTCTGCCACCTTCAAGTGCAGCTCCTGTGCCATACCACATTGCTTTAGAGCCAGCTGATTGTAGACTAACACCCCCAGAAACATTGAGCTAAATAAACCTTTTCTTCTTTAATTTTGAATGTCAGATGTTTTGCCGAGGCAATATAAATAGTAAACAAGACAAACACATAACTTGCATACAAGATAGGAAATATGTCCTTTCGTAAGAAACTTACACATTCAGGATGATTTCTTAAATGTAAACATTGGCTTTGTTCTACCATATATGAATGTGAAATTTGCTTCCAACCAGAAGTAAATGTTCTACCACCTTAAAGGAGATCTGCAGAGAAAGCTTTAGTAATTAGATGATGATGTGCCACACCCACGTACATTCCTAACTCATTTTCTCTAGTTCCCTGCGTACATGCAGCTGTAATCTTTCATTGTATGAAAGGAGATGCCAAGACTCTTTTTAAGTATTATCAGATCTCAGAGCTCAGCAAAGAAATCTTGTGAAAGTGGAGTCCTGGATGGGTGGAGACAAAGCTGAGTTTGTATTTCAGTAGTACAGTCAGCTCTCAAACATCATGTTCATGGAAGAAAACAGTATGTGGAATGCAAAAATAGAAGACAAAGTTTTTTGCCTTGTGGTGAAGTAACTTAGGGTAAGACAATTTTAGAAACTAGCAAGGAAGGTAAATGTCTGTCTGCTGGATGTTTGGTTCTGCATTGGAGACCAATGTGTGACGAAGTGCCTAGAAATTAGGAGTAAATTGTGTATGTGTGTGTGTGTGTGTGTGTGTGTGTGTGTGTGCGCGTGTGCGTGTGTATGTGTGTGAGTGTGTATAATGGTGTGAGTTAAAAGGATTAAGACACCATGGTTTGTATTTTCAGATAGTTTAGGGTTCAGAATGAAAACTCTTCAGTAGTTAGCTTTTGTACTAGTTTCTCTGTATAAACTGAAATCCTTTGCTAATCCTAGAATATTCCTGTCTTACCGAAAAGCTTCTGAAGAAAATTAACTATAACATAATCAAAATCATGTAGAAATAAATCACATTACATATGTCATTTTAGAATCTAGAAAGAAAGATAATGAGAAAAGATGTGTTAATACTGCTAAAGAAATTGTATACCCAAGTAATTGTTTCTCCCTCACTTCTGATAAAATTCTAACCCAAAATGCCCTAATCCATCATTTTGGTTGTAAAATATCTGTTACTTCAATTAATTTTTACTCTAAATTTATGAGTTACTCATAACTCTAAGCTTCATCTACCTTTGAGTCACATTTCCTTTATTTTTCCCCTTTATTATTAGTGCCTTAGAATTTTATAAGATATTAAGTTTCCTTACATACATTTGCTCCTGTCAGTCTCTTTCCCATTTTCCTCTCCCCATTTTCTCTTCTTTTGGTATAACTGCTGTCTCTCTTTTAATTTCCTGACATCTTATCTAGATTGCACACATCTGTGAGATTACAGAATACTTTAGTTTTTCTAAGAGTGTTCAGAATAGCATTAATACAGAAAAATTACAAGTGATGCAAAATTTCACATAAGAAAATAACATGAATTTCACAGTATTTTTAATGTATAGTGA
Source organism: Myocastor coypus (assembly GCA_004027025.1). Classification (NCBI taxonomy): domain Eukaryota; kingdom Metazoa; phylum Chordata; class Mammalia; order Rodentia; family Myocastoridae; genus Myocastor; species Myocastor coypus. The sequence goes on along the minus strand of PVJA010017739.1, from coordinate 28,536 downwards.
TATCTTCCAAATAGTTGTTCATATTACCAGATATATGAATGTAAAATTGGAGGAAGAAAGTAGAAAAAAATATCTATACATATATATGAAATTAAGAGAAGAAACAATTGAAAAAAGGAGACAAAACAAAGAATTACTTGTTCCTTTCCATAGACCAGCAGAAATCCACAGTGCAGTTGCCCAAACCATCCTGCTTGTGTACATAGATATATCTCTTTCCCATTCATTCTCCTGTTCATCTCAACTCAGTAATTTTTTCCTTTTCAATTGATTCATTCCCATTGCTCACTATCTATTGTACCCTTCAAACTTTATTGAGAATACAGAATACTTGTCTGAGTATAGCACTTTTGTTTAACATGATGATCTTGTGATCCATCAATTTTTATGTAAATGACAAATTTTCAATCTTGTTTATGACTGAATAATGCTCCATTATGTGTAAGTGCTATGGTTTCTTTATTCTTTTGTCTGCTAGTAAATTCCTAGCTGTTTCCATAGCTTGGCCATTGTCTCAGTTACTTTACTCTCATGGCTGGGAAAAAATACCCAGCAACCAAAATTAAGGAAAGAAACATTTACTTAGCTCACAGTTAGTAGAGGTTTCAATCCGTACTCAGCTGGCTCCAAGGCAGAGTGGTGTGTGGCAGAGGGCAGCAGTTCATGGCAGCAAAAAACAGCAAAACACCAAGAACAAATAGGAGGAATAGCAGCAACAATGGCTACAGAGAGCAAGTCTGTCTCCCTTCTATTACATTCAGTGTATCTGCCCCAGACTGGGTGTAGTACTCACATCCATACTCCCAGAAGTACTCACATCCATAATCCTAGCTGCACTCACACCAATAATCCCAGCAATCTTCACACCAATAATCCCAGTGGATCATGAGTTAATTGCAAACTCTAGGAGTCCACTCCATGACTGCATGAGGTTTTAGGGGGAGAACTAGACACAAACCATAACAGCTATTGTGAATTCTACCACAATTAATGTAAGTATTCTGGTATCACTGATTTTAATTGCTTTGACAGTGTACTGAAATAGGAGTGGTATAGCCAGATCAAATGGTAGCTGCAATTTTAGTTGTTTTGAGGAACTTCGGTGCTGACTTTTTAGTGGATGTAGTTACATCCCCACAAACAATGAAATAAGCTTCTTTTTTCTCAAATTCCTACTAACAATTAGTACTTTTGTAGTTTTTCATGGTAACCATTCTCAATTCAGTGGCATAGAATTTTAATGTATTTTTATTTGCTTTTAAGCTTATGGCTAAAGACATTGGGCATTTTCACACACTTATTGGACATGTGTATTTCTTTGGAGAAGTATCTGTTCCATCCTTTTACCTTTTATTGATTGGACTGTGAGTTTTTTGGTATTAATTTTTTTAAAGAAAAGATCTCACTATGCTGTTCAAGCTGGTCTTGAGCTCACTGTGTAGGTCCAGGCTGGATTTGAATGCAGAGTGATCCTGTATCACACCACTATGTGTGGCTGGTATTAGGGGTTATTTTGGTTCTTTTTATATTATTGGTACTAAGCGTGGGGATATAGTTCAGTCACATAAGTGTCTGCCTAGCAAACACACAATTCTGAGTTTAATCCACAGTACTGCAAAAAAAAAAAAAAACTACTATACTGTTGGTATTGCATTTCATCAGAAGGGTAGCTCCCAAGTATTATCTATCATTGTGTTGCCTGTCTCTTTTCTCTGTTAGTTGTTTCCCTTGCTGTGCAGGAATTTTTAATTTGCTTTAATCACATTTGTTGATTCTCATTATTACTTCTTGTGGAGTTATAGTCTTATTCTAGACATTTTGACTTTCCCTTTGGATTCAGTATTTTTCTCTATGTGGTTTTTTAAGAGTTTCAAAGTTTTACGTGTTACATGAGGTCTTTAATATATTTCGAATTGATTTTTTTTTAATAAAGGGTAAGAATCAGTGTTCTTGTTTCTTTTATGTATTTAGTACAGGGTCTTACTACATAAGTTGGACTCATTGTGATCCTCCTGTTTTCAGCCTCTCAAATGCTGGGATTACAGGCCTGTACCGCTACATCCCATCACTAGTGTGTTAGTTTCAAGTTTGCCCAAGTGAATATCCAGTTTACTTGAACCACTCGATACAGAAGTTCTTGTTCTCTAATACACATTTTTGATGCATTTGTCCATAATGAGATGAGTATAGTTGTATGGACTTGTTTCAATATCCTGTAACCTCTGATAACAGTTACACATTACATGCAAAGGCCATGTTTTTTATTGTTGTTGGTGTTACTATGGTTTTGTTGGTATAATGTGAAATTAAATATTGTGATGCCTCCAGCCCTGTTCTTTTTATTTAGGGTTTCTTTGGCTATTCTAGATCATTTATGTTTCTACATGATTTTTAGAGTTACTTATTACAGTTCTACAAACAATGTTGTTGGTATTTTGATGAAGATTACATTGCAACTTTAGATTGGTTTTGATAATATGGTCACTCTAACACTCTTCTGGATTCATGAATATTGGAGGTTCTTCTATCTTCTTTTTTGTAGTGTATTTAGCACAGGGCCTATAGGGTCTCACTACACAGATTGGACTCAGTGATTCTCCTGTCTTCAGCCTCCCAAGTGCTGGGATTACAGGTGTGTGCCATCATGCCCAGTCTCAGTCACCCTTTCAGTGTGCCTTGCGAAGGGGCTGGCATGGTGTTCTGGGGATCGAATCTCAGTAGCTGTGCTCTGTGTAAGTTGTGCTTTGGTTCGCTGACCTATTGGGCCAGGCCTTCTGTCTTCTAATGTCTTCCTCATCTTGATCCTCAGTGTTCTGTAATTTTCATCAGAGAAGTCTTTCATTTCCTTGGTCACATTGAAACGCTAGGTAATATTTTAAAAAACACCAGAATAGAAAGCACTTTCTGATTTCTTCTTCAGCTAGTTCATTATTGGAATATGGGTAAAATATTTATTTGTAATGTTGATTTTATAACCTACTACTAAGATGAATTTATTTATAAGCTATAAAGGTATTTTGTTGGAGTCCTTAGTCTTTTATTTATAAGATCATATTCTTTGCAAACAAGAATAATTTCACCTCTCCCTTTCCTATTTGTACCCGTTTTATTTTTTCTTGTTTAACTGATCCAGCTAAAATTTCAAAGACTAAATTATATACAAGTTGTAGGTGTTTATATCTTTGTCTTTCCTGACTTTAGAAGAAATGCTTTGACTTTCTCCCAATTTTGAATAATGTTGGCTGACAGTTCATCATATATAGCCTTTGAAATAATAAATGGGTAGGTAGAAAAGATATTATTCGAGTTATTAAATTTATTATTCTCAATCTGTCATTTGACACTGCCTCATAACATCCTAGTCAGTAAGATGAAAAAAATGAGAGCTTATTAGTAGAGTCAAATGCATTGAGTAACTGATCTCAAGCAGTGTTTATTAATATTAGCTTTCTGTGTGTGTGCAGGATCTCCTTATGCAATTTTGACTGATAGTGATCCTCCTGTTTCCTGCCTGCCAAGTGCTGGGATTACAGGCATGCACCACCATGCCTGGACTCCACTGTCAGCTGTCATTCAGCATAACATTACTTATGCTGAAGTAAATACTTGTTCTTATACTCCATATTAGAATGGAAGTATCAATGCTTCATGAATCACATAAAGTTGAGCCATAGCACTATTTTTTCCCAACTCAGCTACAAATATGGAGGCACTTCTACCATTTGCTCTTCAAGCTTTACTACTGCTGTAGAACACTTTGTATTGAAGTGACATTTTCTTTTCAATATAATGTTGTGAAGAGATCTCAGTGTAACAAAATATCTATCCCTAGTCTACGAAGTGAAATTTTTTCTTTGAAAATAATGTTAGAACAAAGAAATTATTCTTTATAAAAGAGAACAAGCTCTAAAATCATAAAAAAACCCTATTCACATCCTGTGCTTTAGTTGAAGTACTTTCCCTGCTGTTGGCAACATTTACTGCCAAATCCATTAAGTGCTTCAGACCGATGTTGAAAAGATAAGCAATATAATCTTCCATACTACAGCTCGCCAGGTTGTGCAAGTCAAGAAAATCATGCTTACTTTACAATTACATGACAAATCCACTTGCTCTATTCGAAGAGCAAGACACTATAGTTTAATTAATAATACTCATGTCCAGAACCTCTTAAACAAGAAAATAAAACCCCAAACACGACAGAAAATTAAAGCACTAAATAATCAATAAGAGCCGTATGAATACAGTTATAAAAATGCTTCAGAGTTGCAACTATTATAGAAAGCAGTGTGGAGGCTCCTTAAAAAACAAGAGCTGGAAATTGCATTCAATCTAGCTATGCCTCTACTGGGAATTTTCCCTGAAGAACTGAAAATATCATACCATATTGATATCTGTGTACCTATGTTTATAGCAGCCCAATTTGTAATATCCAAATCTTGGAAACAACCAAAATGCCCATCATATGAAGAATGGTTGAAAAAGTATGGTATTTTTATACAATGGAAATTACTCAGCTATAAAGAATGATAAACTAGAATACTTCATATATAAATGGATGTATTTTGAACATATACTCATAAATGAAATACACCAGATCTACATGTGTAAATATCATATAGTATCCCTAGTGTAAGAGCTCAAAAGAAGAAATTAAAATGGAGAGGCATAACACAGCTGAATGGAAATCAAAGACTTAAGGATTAAACAGCAAAGTGACTAGAAGCAGAAAAGAGAGGAGTAAAAAAATGCACTTATAGGCACAGGATGAATTAGACAATGGTCCTAGGAAACTTCAAAAGGTTTTTTTACATTGATGATAGCAATATGTAACACTAAAGTTATGCTTGGAATGACTGTCATTCTGTTCTTTTAGTTGTGTGCTGCTTCTAATGTAATTTCAGTTACTGTTATACTCTCTCAAGTAAATGGTTGGTTTGCAAGAAAACAAAAAAGGGATTTAAATAAGAGTAAGTGACTAGGAAAAATGCCAAAAGATGGACAGGCTAAAAGTTGATACATGCTTATATTTCTAAATATCTGTGCAAAAATGTGTAACTGTTTTTATCACATTCCATAGAGATTTATTAGACTATTAATGACTTAAGGAAAATACCAACTCCAAGTTAAGTCTAAGATATTTGATATTCAGAAAGAGAGTGATATTAAGCTCAATCACCCATGTTTTAGAGTAATAGTATCACTAAGCTTTTCTTCTGGAGGGCTAAGAATATGTTTACAGATCAAAAATTATAGAAAAAAAAGCACTACAAGGATAGTCAATATTTTGGCCCTAGTCCTTCAAGGTTAGTGAGGACTGAGGACAGAACAGAGCCTGTGCTGTAATATCCTGTAACTCAGTGGTTAACCAAATTTTCTGTTCAAGGAGATTAAGGGACCACAAAGGAAAGGGATTGAAGGTATATACTGTGCCTAAGGAGAGTCACCTAGAGAGACAACATTCCCTCGGTCTTTCACAGAGAGCAAACTGGTCAAGCAATGGCAGTGACTCATTCAGATGGCTGACACTACAAACAGTTCTACAAAGCACTGTACATGGTTCCAAAGTAAATTCTGAGGGGATTTGACTGACCTTGGAAGATACAAAAACTACATGTTTTGTCATACAGGTGTTGTTTTAAATTGCCCGTAAGCACCTAGCAAAAAGTTTAAACATGATGCATAAAACTGAAGGGCAGTTTAGTATGCTGAGCTGTAAAAGTCTCAAATCAACAGCTTCCAACATTACTGGTTTCACCAGTAATTATGGTACATTTGACTATGTGTACAATCACCTTCTCCTAGATCACAGAGAAGAAATCTATTGTGCCAATAACCATTAGAAAATTTACCATGTCTACACCCTCTGCCCTGTATAACTACAAGGTAGACAATAATATGCATTGTATAACTTATTGTGAATGTACTACTAATGTGTTTTGAAACTGTCACATTGTAGTTTCTTATTAAAAGTAATTGAAAAATAAAATAATAATATACCACATCCGTAAAAGAAAAAAAATGCCTTAGTAAGAAAATCACAGCACAAAGTTGAGATGGCTGACAAAAATCATCAAAATTATTTTTTATAATTTTATTACTTTTAATAAGAAATAACAGACAGTTTCAAAACACATTAGTAGCACAGCCACAATAATTAATACAATGCAAAAAACAGATTGGAAGAAAGTGGTTTAATTTGAGGTATACATTAAAAACAATGAAAGAAAAAAATAGTGAAATTCAGGCATGAAAACAATTTTATTCAGAAGAAGAACAAATGCTTAAAAAGCATACAATATGTAAATTTTCTTTTTCTTCTCATTCTTCTTTGTCCTCCTCCTCCTCCTCCTCTTCTTCTTCTTCCTCCTCCTCCTCTTCCTCCTCTTCTTCTTCTTCTTCTTCTTCTTCTTCTTCTTCTTCTTCTTCTTCATCATCATCATCATCATCATCTTCTATAGGGTCTTTTTGATGCAGAGTCTTGCAATGCACTTCAGGATAACCTTGAGCTCACTATATAGCTCATGCTGGTCTCAAACTGGCAATGATTCTCCTATCTCAGCCTCTCAGTGATGGGATTACTAGTTTGTGCCATGACATCTGGCTTGCATATTATTTTCTAATGTTAAAGATATTTCAAAGAAAGACATTTATCAAAATAAGATAAGTACAAAACATTAAAATGAAATCTTATATTGAGACCAGTTTATACATTCCCTGTGCACTCTACCCTTAGACCATATTTTTACACTCCACATATGGGCAGTAAAATAATACCACTGTGAATCTTCTTTTGTTTAGAATAAGTTAGCCCTTGCCTAATTGATTGTAAGTTTTCTAATCTTTCTGATACATTTTTGAAAAGTAATGCAGTCCTATCCATTTAACTATATTTTCAACATCATTACTTAAAATAAACAGAAGTTATTAAAGGTATCAATTTTAATAAGTTTAAATAAGGTGAACAAATCAAACATTTTAATGTAAAACCGAAGTACATAACTTAATACTCCTTTTTGTTTTGTTCCCAGTAGGAAAACAAATGTTTCCATCTTTTCATTTTTGAAGGAATATTAAGATGATACAAAGGTGCTTGCTTCGAATATGAGTAGCATAACTGGCATAACCTTTTCTTAGGTAAGTGTAAGTAAGCAGAAAGCAGTATAATCAGTCACAGCTCAACGGTTTCTTGGCCAAGAAAGATGAGAAAAGTGAATGTTTAAAAGGTTATAAAATTTCACGTAACAGGAAGATCAGTAGCATATATTCTTCCATGACAGAAAATACAAGGTTAACTGATGAGTTTGGAAATGTTTCCTGAGACTTTTTTGAAACGGACTTTGAGAAGAGCAAACGAAATAGTTGTACCAATTCAAAACAAGCAAAGCACTTGGAAAAAGTGATTCAACACATTTTAGTAAATGTCTGAAAAAATCATGAGAAGTTATAGGTAAAACATGAGCTAAAAGTGGAACTATTTTCCAGCTATGAACTTAATAAAAATGAAAATGAATAATGACCTTTTACACACGGGTATTCTAATATTCTGTTGATATATGCAATTCCTGGAGAACAAGCTGAAGTTGAATACATCAGCATATTTCATTCACTGCAGTTTGAAAGGTAGAACTTTAAGTGACTTTTTTTTTTCTCTTCCTTACATCTTTAAAACCTCCACATATTTTATGCTGAGAACATTTACAATTTGACAGAAAGATATTTAAAAACTGATTTTAAATGAGTGAATTCTGTAAATGAGTAATATCTCATTTAAAATATATTGTAGCAGTTTTTATCAAAGTTTCTTGGTCTCAAAATTTGAAGCTTTTAACTTATCATGCTTTAGATTGCTTTGGGTATTATTTGTCTAGATTAGAGATTTGTGGAGTAGTAACATTATCTCTGTATCATTCATATTGTTGAACAAATCATGTTGCCTAACAGGCTCCAACATAACGTGTATTTTAAAAACAAAGTATCTTCTTTCTCTCAAAGCAATTCACCGATGCCATGAATACAACTAATTCCAATAACATTATTTTAACAACTTAGTTATAAAATTTGGGAGTTTTACTTTATCTTCTTTCCCTTACTTCCAATGCATAATCACCAAGCCCTTTAAGTGTTTTTGCAGTGTTTCATTAATATTTTCATTGTCACGGTAACCTACTTATTCAGAGGCCTAACATATCACTTGTGAGCTATTTTTTTTTCTTGTTTCAGAACCTTTGTTTGTTTATTCACTCATTTTTATGGCCAGCTCAGCCCGCCCTGAGGTCAGGACTGGCGCAGCATGTGGTGCCAGGGATTGAACCGTGGTCCCTGAAGCCGCCCAAGCTTTCCCAAGCAGGCGCTTAGACCACTGAGCCATCCCGCCGGGCCCCACTTGTGAGCTATTGAAATTCCTATCTGATCTTTCTGGCTCTATATCTCTTCTGTATAACACTTTCATACCAATTTCCTAAAATAAAATGTTTTGATTTAATGGTATCTTAATTAGGAAATATAGTGTTAGAGGAAAGAATTTTATTCATTGGAAAGAAAACGCAGTCAATGTAATTTGAACTAAATCTTGAGGATAGAAAATACAGAAAGAACTCAAAAGCCATACCTGTTCTGAGTTTTAGCATTCATTTCAAAATTTAAAAGTTACATATTAACATAAAACAGATAATTATATTAATAATCAACAGAAGTCAAATTTCTCAGTACTAGAGAAAGAAGATACATGTGAAAACAGTTATGTAAACAGTCTGTTCTTTAATTGAATTAGAAATACAATCTACCCATCAATTTTTTTTTCTGTATTTTAGAGAAGGATCTACAGGGTCTCAGTACTAGATTGTATGTGTAGTGTTCCGCCTGTTTACAGCTTCACAAGAGCTTGTACTACAGGTGCGTGCCACCATATCCAGTCTCAATCTCCATCTCAGTGTGCCTCAGGGGCGGGGTGGGCATGGCAAGGCCCAGATATAGAACTCCCAGGTCCTGTTCAGGCTTGCAGGCACTTAAATCTGCTGAGTTATTTGGCTGGCCCCCAATTAAGTTTTCTTTTACCAAAAATATAAGTATTTCTTATTAGTGCATTTTAATATCAACAAAAATACAATTTGTTTTGATAAACATATAGTTCTCTCCTCCATTATATCCTTCCTCATCTCCAAAAGAGTACCTTCGGGGTTCCTATCATTTCTACTTTTAAAAGATTACTCACATATGAGAAAAAAAATACGTTAACTTTCTGAATCTGGTTTACTTTGCTAAAGGAATATTTTGCATGGAATATTTCCATACAAAGAAGGCTCCAAGTAATTTCTGTAAACTAGAGAATGAGAAAAACTCCAAACTACCCACTCTGACGTTTAGAGTAATATGTAATTCCGTTCAAATTTATATTTCCTTATCTCTCTTTCTTTACTAGTGGAAAAAAGCAGAAAATATTTAGGCTTCCTATGGCTGTCACAGTTAGGCTAGGCTAGTCTTGTCTTGGAATAGAAATTCACCAGACACATAAGAGATTTCTAGTAAGGATGTACACCCTACACAAAGGAGCTAGTCCATAAAAGAAATCACTTCACATTCTTGAATTTCAAATAGTTGAACATGGCTAAAATGCAGGATGTGTAGAAGGAAACGGAAACTAAACTAGAAATATGAGAGGCACATTATCAAGAGCCTTGTATGATGAACACGGAAGTTCAATGTTTATTCTATAAATAAAATGCTATAGTTTGACCATTATGTTTAACACTTGGAATACACTTTGTGAGCCCAGTAAAAGAAGTTTTAGTGAACTGACAAGTTGATAATTAAATAAACAGGAGTTGAAATCTTGATGAATAGGGAGAAGCAACAGTAAATTAAAACTACTGTTTCTACACAGCAATTATAGGGAAGATGAGAGGTTATATGATAGGTAGATATGACAAAAGATTGGTGAAGAATTTCTTTTTGAAAATTGAAAGAGGGAATATGTGGGCTATGGTTTAAAAAATGTCTTCTAAACACTCATGTGATAAAATTTTAGGTCACTAAACTGTGATTCTCTTAGGGGATAGCTTCATCTGTGGTGGGTGGGGACTAGTGAGAGGTCTTTAAATCATAAAAGTCAAGCTTATTCCTTTTTCTGTTTCTATTTATTTATTTATTTATGTTATTACTTTTAATAAGAAATAAGAATGAGCCAGTTTCAAAACATGTTAGTAATATAGCTACAATAATTAATATAATGCGTGTTGTTGTCTTTGTAGTAGTTATTGTGAGTACTGGATGCAGACATGTTAATTTTTCTAATCACTATCACACAAAAATTTCTTCTCATTGATCTAAGAGAAAGTACTTGTATACATAGTCCAACATCCCATTATTGTCAGAACTAGCTGTTGATTTAAGTCCGTTACAGCTCAGCGTACTGATCTAGCTTTACTTTTTATGCCTTGTGGTTAAATTTTTCTGCTGGGTGGTTAAGGGCAAGTTTCTATTTCCTTTTTTTTTTTTTTTTGTCTTTTTGAGACAGGGTCTCACTATGCAGTTCAAGCTGGTTTTGAGCTCACTTTTGTAGCCCAGGGTGGTCTCGAACTTGCACCAATCCACCTGCCTCAGCCTCCCAAGTGCTGGGATTAAAGGCGTGCGCCACCACGCCCAGCTTCTATTTCCTTTTAAACCAGGAGAAAAGTAGTTTTGTTCTGTAATATGTTCCTACCCATGATGTACTGCCTCATTATAAACCTGAAAGCAGCAGGTCTAACTGATTATGAAATGCGACCTCCAAAACTGGCCACAATAAACCACTTTTACTTTGTAAATTGATTATCTCTGACATTTGTTACATGGAAATAAAGCTGATAAACACATTATGGTGAAATTTGGATCCTGAAGACATGCCAAAGAATAATATACAGCATATAGGAGAGGAAATTAAGAATGAAAAAAAGAGAAACAAGAAGACTGAAAACACAGAAAATGCATCTGCATAGAGGTTAACTTGCAGGCATGAAATGATGTGCTGAGTTATCCCATCCTATGGCTCATGAGGTAGGAGGTGAGATACTCCATGGAGCTTGAGAACGTGTGGGTTTGCAACGGACTTAAAAGAAGTAAATATACAGTATTGTAGAGGGGTAGGATATGATAAGAATAGGTGATGCAGTGTGTGATGATTATTGGAAGAAAGATAAAGATAACTAGTGACCTGATAAAAGAAAGTGATGGGTGGGAGTCAAAAGATCAGGACCATTAATAAGGTAGAATACAAGCATAGCAGAGGAAAGGAAAGAGAAAAACTAAAAGAATCAAAGTTTATTATACTCATAGAGAGTGGGACATTGCATTTTAAAATTTAAGGAACACAAGGCTCCTGAGCAAAGATGAGTCTGCAGTTTGATAATGAGTGTTGGGAAATATGATATAAAGAATATAAGTAGATACCAGGTAACTGTCAACTCTGTCTTTAAGGTGTTTCTTAAATCTGATAACTTCTTTTCAGTTTCTCTGTAACCACTTAGTGTAAGCAACTTTCAGCTTTTCCACTAGCTTCTTAATTGGCATATCAGATTCCTCTCATGCCTCTGCCAAAGTCAGGCAGCTCCTTGCAAGTTCACCAGAGTCCCCATTCCATTACATCATGCTCCCTCCCTGCCTTGCTAAATGTCTTTTGCTTCTTATCTAACTTATATGTACTTCAATGATCTTTCCCTAACTCTTACAGTCACATTACCTAGTACATTGCTTGTTTTTATTGAACTTTACCTACATTGGTCTCTTTGCACTCTAAGAACATATTAAATGTGTCTTAGGCATTACGTCCTTTGAACTTCCTGTTGGCTCTGCATATAAGACTGATACCACCACTGCCTATCTGTGCATAACTTGCCTGACTTCATTCCAATCAATGCTAAAATTTTTCCTTCAAAGGCTTTTCCTTAAAGATCCCAATTAAAAATTGTATCTTGAGCTGAAGATTGTCCTCTACTGTAGATAAACCACCTAGCTAGCATATCCCAGTCTGGCTCAAAAACAAAACAAACAAACAAAAACACGGGCTCTAGGTTTTGCTATATCCAGTGCCTTGCATTATTTTTCTTAGACCATTTTAAGCGACTGAAATATTCTATATTGACTATTTAGAAAAATATCTCAGAAACATTCTATGCTTATTCACTTGTTCATTTTGTTTCTTACAGTCTTCAGGAAGAATTAAAGTTCTTTATGTGCAGGAGTGGCGATAGTGCCTTTATAAGGCATGCCCTCTCTTTTGTCTCATAAAAAAATTTTCCTGGGCAAATTGAACTCAAGAAAAGTAGTAATATATTTGCTCAAAGAAGAGCTTTGAGGAAAGTTCTATCAAAGAGAATGTGTTGGTCCTATAATAAGCAACAGCGTTTATTGCCAGGCTAAGGAAAGAAAAGGAGCCTAGAGCTAAGTAAAGTGCTTGGAAAATGGTAGAACACAATAAATAGAGCCATTGAAAACATAACTACTTCCTTTTTCTGCTTTTCCAGTCTGTATGAAGACAAGGTTCCTGGTTTCTCAAAAGCTGCCCTAACTAGATACATTGGATAAATGCAAAATCTGGATCAAACACTCAACAGTGCCTTTGCCACTCAGTGTGCCAGAAAGCAGGGACAACATATGTAGAAAATCAAATGACAAATATAGTTTAACAATAAAAAATAACAAGTGATTACCTTTCTTCTTTATTAAATATAATCTTTTCTCAAAGAGTTAAATATATAAACATGTTTTTCAAACATATAAAATAATCCTTTTATGGAATTTATTTAATTGTTATAGTACAATGATAAAACTTATCACCATTATTGCCCTAGAGAGAATATTTTCATTCTTAATGTTCTTTTATAGGCATCCATATTAAAAGACAAAAATAAGACCTAGAGTTAATTACACGTGATTGTAGACATTGAAAAAGGTTTCTATTTTCATCACTTTGTTTTTACACTCACAATTGGTTTAAAACCTGTGGATCTTGTTATTTAAGATAATAATGAAAGACCCGCCCGTGGGTGCTGAATTATAATGGTCACAGAAACATATTATTGATACCTAGGCATTTAATCTGTAGTTTCTCAAGTGTTTAGTTATAATATCCCTTACCGCCCCTTCCTCCAAAACAAAATACCTCAGGACACATCAATCCTATAAAATCCTTCCAAATCTTGATGTATTTAAACATCTTTGCTGTAATTAAATATGAAATAACCACTCAAAATTGTATTTTGAAGCTTTGAACCTCAGTAAAGCAATATTTAGAGGTGGGGCCCAGAGAGGTCACTAGATTACAAAGATGATCACTGTTGAAAGGCATAGGATACAAGGGATATATCTCTGAAGTGTACATCTTGTTCCTGATCTTTATTATCTTTTTCTTCCTTTTCCTTCAGTCCCTACGTCCTGATTGCAATGAGGTGAGCAACTTTCCTCTGCTACACCTTTCTTCCCTGATATTTTTGCCCCATTTCAGGCTCACAAGCCCATGGCTTGTTACTCTATGCTGTCATTCAAATTTATTTAAAATTTATAAAAATATTTATTTATTTATTTGGTACAGGGTCTTGCAATACAGCTCAGACTAGTAGTGCTCCTCATGTCTCAAACTATTCCCAGTGCTAGGAATAGGCATGCACCACCATGCCTGGTTTCAGTGACTTGCATGACACCCCTGGCGTTCCTGGGCCAGCACCACATGTGGTACCTGAGATTGAGCCCCAGTCCTTGTGCTTGCCAGGCAGGAACTAAGACTGCTGAGCTATCTCCCCAGTCCCTATTTCATTCAAATTTAAATACTGCAGTTGGAAATGTATGTAACAAGTATGAACTTAAAAGATGCTTTCACTCTTATTATGAGTATAGACTAATACCATAATCATTGTTGAGAATGTGTGTGTGTGTGTGTGTGTGTGTGTGTGTGTGTGTCTGTGTCTGTATGTGATAGATTTTGTAAACAAATTACAATTCCTGACAGTCTGAAGATAGTTTTCTATGCGCTTTTCTTTTTTTGTATTTTTGGAATGGGTCTACAGGGTGTTCAGGGTTTCACTACTAGATCACATTCATAGTAATCCACCTGTTTACAGCCTGCGAAGTGCTGGAATTACAGGCATGCACTACTATACCCAGTTTCAGTTGCATATCACTGTGATCAGAAGGTGGGGCCAGCATAGCACGTCCAGGAATCAAACTCCCAGCCCCTGTGTCTGCTGACAGGCACTTTAATCCACTGAGCTATATGGCTGGGTATTTCTTTGTTCTTTTTATTTTCCTTATTTCAGAATGAAAACTTTTAATGTTTTATTACTATTTCATAAAAAACACACTTTATTTTTTATTCATTTTTATGAGAATAAAAGATAAAATAGTAAAGAAACAGTTTCAAAACAAGTTAGTAGGATAATAATTAGTAGTATAATAATTAATACCATGTATATTGTTGTCTTCATAATAGTTACTCAGAGGACAATATTGAGACCTGTTATCTTGTCTAAATAATATCAGCACAAACTTTTATATTCAATCAACTAAGACAAAGTAGCAATATATCTATCCTGTCTTGTATGTATGTATGTATGTATGTATGTATACATATATATTTCTTTTTAAAGTTTCTAATACTAGGACAAAATATTATACCATGTTTTATAAGTAGATTATAAGTCAAAGACACAGTATGAATTATAAAACAAAAAGTATAATTAAACAATACTGAGAAAATTAATTAATTAAAATTAAATTAAACATTTCAAAACAATATTCCAAAATTCAATTCAAATCTTGAGTCCAACTTAGAGGCCAGAATGTTGTGTACCATATATATGAGTCTGGAATCAATTCAGAGTACTCGCATAATATTTGAGTGAGTACTCAATATATACAAATATATACAAAACTATCAACTAAGAAAAATTTTCCATGGTAGTAAAGATTAACTAAGAATAAAACATAACATAGATATTGAAATGGCAATTATCTGAGCAGAACTTCCAACAGTTTGGGTATAGGGTATTGCACAAAGTACTAGCATGTTGTGTACATGGATAGTGTCCATGATGCTTACTGGTGGCCAGGTGTCACTCATGGGACTGATCTACTGCTATTTCTTTGATATCCAACCTGTAGACCCAGACAGAATAATGACCCATAGGGTGCAGGAGAAGTTCATTTGCAGAATATGTTGATGGACATATTCCCCTGCTGTGTACAAAAAACATAAGTGAAAGACTGATTTTATATATCTTTAGAATATCTTTTAGTAAACTGTAAGTTTGGCTTTGTCATCATGAAATTATTTACCTGTTGTTCGTCC
This sequence comes from Myocastor coypus, assembly GCA_004027025.1. NCBI lineage: Eukaryota > Metazoa > Chordata > Mammalia > Rodentia > Myocastoridae > Myocastor > Myocastor coypus. The sequence continues at coordinate 13,217 of PVJA010017739.1, read as the reverse complement.
TGGAAGTATTTCACTTCTCCATTGAACTTGATTGTTTTGCAAGGTATATCAGTCTGGGTTGTAATTTGCTTTCTTGCAAGACTTGAAGTACTTTGCAAGAGGCTGAGGAGACAGTTCCGTGGCACAAGTGCCTACCTGGCAAGCACAAGGTTGTGAGTTCAAACCCCAGTCCCACCAAAAAAAAAAAAAAAAAAAAAAACCAAGTACTTTGCTCCATGCTCTTCTTGATTTGATGGTTTGTAAAGAGAAATCGGCCAATATTCTAATGGGATTTCCTTTAAATGTGATCTGTTTCTTTTCTGTAGTGGCTTTTAGTATACTGTACACAGGAATGTGCTGATTTTCTGGGATCTTGATTATTATATGTTTGGGTTTGGTTTTAGTTGGATTGATGTTATTTGGAGTTCTATATGCTTCAGTTACTAAAGTCAAATTGTTTCCCCATATTTGGGAAGTTTGCTGCTATTACTTCTTCCCACAATCTTTTCATATCATTTGCACAGCCTTACTCTTTCTCATTGATGCAGATTAGTCTTACGTTGTTTATCTTTGCATGATCTTGCAGATGTTCAATTATTTTTTCTTGCCTCCTAGTTGCTTTTAATTTATTTTTGTTGTTTTATGATTTTAAGCTGAGTATTTGTTTTAAAAGTCTAAACTTTCTAAGAGTCAAGTTACTAAAAAAATAAAACAAATACATCAGTGTTTAAAGTGAAGGCTAATGTTAACCCCTCCCCTCACACACGCACATACCGTAGAAACAGAAGAATACAATGCTTTGCTACAAAAACCTCACTAACTATATTTTAGCACAAAAGTATAATATGTACAATGGGTAAGTGTGCATTTAAGTACATGCAATTAGAAGATACATTTACATAGGGCTATCATGCAAATAAATGTAGTGAGTAAAATGGAAAAAGCAGTTATCTGTAAAACAATGAGAATCTCAATACTGCATTCTCAGTATAGAATCAGGTCATAAGCTTCCTCTAAAAATATTTTTTCTCTTAAAATAATTTAAGCCAAAGCTTAAAACACAAAATTGGAGCCATCTTGCAAATTAGAGAAAATTAAATGACCAATCAGGTATGAAAACGCAAATGCCAAAAGCACTAACAGAAAGACTTGTAGTAACATCTCATTATGTACAACAGTATATATTTAGGTTATCGGCACATTTGAAGTCATGAGGGAAAGAAAAATTCTTTACCCTTTTGATAATTTCCCCCTTTGACTATAAAATATTATACAATATTCATTAAACCTCCAATTTTACTTTTAGTGCTGATTTTAACTAGTAAAACGTAAAACAACATTCTCCATAGGAGAATTAAATGAAAATAATACCTTAAGCTTGAACTGCAAATTGTAGTTATCTGGTTAAGAACATTTTTAGTAAAGAGTCATTAAGTGGATTAACATATGATCAATAGTCATAGCAAGTTATTCCAAATCTTGCTCATGAGAATATACACTTGTGAGTTTACACCAAAATATCCTTTCTACAACATACTTTCCTTGCTGGAAATCAGCACATTCAATTCAAATTGTTGTTTCAAAAACAATACCATTCCTGTGCTATACACTCATTCATAATTTTACAGCTAGCTGAAAGGAATGTGACTGCATAGCACTAATACAAATGCTATGGTTTCAAATTCAATTTATTTGTTTTCATATCCACTAGTTATTATAAATGAAGAAAAAATAAAAAGGTCTAAGATGTACACACTGGTTTTTTTTGAGCCCTAGCAAAGATATATCTCTTGGATTGTTCTTACATATTAAATTTATTTTCAAATAGCATCAGCTCCTAAATGATGACAAGGTATAACAAATAAAACAAGGTTTGCAATTTTTACCTTTACTGTTTATACATTCATGTTCTGTCAGGTAAAGAAGTATTTTGCAAAATTCCTTGGTCAAACCAAGAAGTCATTTCTTCCTGACAATAATTAAAATAAGGACTAGCAGTAAACACCTTTAGTACACTCAGAATCTCTAAAACAAAAGTCATATAATAAAATCAACCAAACAAGAAGAGGGACAATTAAAGAGTTCCAGTAATAGAAAATGAAAAGGTAAATATAGAATTAAGTAAGTATGAAACTTCCAGTTTCTTTTCAAGTATAGTTTTGTGATTCCATTTTAAAATTATTCAGTGAAATTTTGATTCTCAAGTACATTTTATTTACCTTTAAATATTACTATTAACTAATTTCCCTTGTGTTATATTTTTGTCCAAATGTCTTCAACATTTGAGCATTATGATTAAAATATACAAAAGCTTAAAAATGATAAAATGTACAGCTATACACAAAACAAATTCTAACACAACTCTGTAACATTAAAAAGCAACTGGATTTTCAACAAGATAAAATATTCGAAAGGTGGTTTCTGAGAACATTGGAAATAAACACCAATGACCCCATGCAGAAGTGCTCCACTCATGAAGTCCTTTAAAATAAAGCTGGTGCTAAAATGGATAATTTGAAACAATTGTTGTTTTGCGTACTTTGATAGTAGACAAGATGAAAATGAACAATGGCAGTGCACATGTTTAGAGGGCTTCTACAGTCCTCGTTGTTTTATTTTTTTATTTTTTTTATTTTTTGTCTTTTTGAGACAGGGTCTCGCTATGCAGTTGAGGCTAGTCCTGAGCTCACTTTTGTAGCCGAGGCTGGTCTCGAACTCGCACCAATCCTCCTGCCTCAGCCTCCCGAGTGCTAGGATTACAGGCGTGCGCCACCACGCCCGGCACCTCGTTGTTTTAAAGAGATTTTTTTCTTACCTGTTTACTAGCTGCAATGGTGTCTTTAAGGTCTGAATGTCTATTTTTCACTTGAAATGGTTTTGCCAGCTTGTGGTTGAGGTTTTAAGTTCCTGGATAGCTTTTGAATCAGTTTCGTACATTCCATTACTTTTCTATATTTCTCATTCAAGGATTCCATCATTTTTGTATTCTCCTCTATTTTTTAATCAGTGTCTTCTTTAGAAGCACTTAGTACTTCTTTCATTATAGGTATTATCTCCTTTTTTTCTATTTTAAATATCATTTCTGATCTGATTTCCTCTATACCTCCTGCAGTTGTTTCTTTACTTTAGATGCTATTATTTCAGAGACTTCAGGTGTTTGATTTCCTATTTCTTCTACGGTATTGTCTCCTGCATTTGTTCTGTGGGCTCAGGGCCTTAGAGTGCATTTTGCTCCTCTTCTTTATCACTTTGTGTAGCCCTACCTTCTGACTTTTGGTGTAGAGCTTTGGCAGAGTTCTTACCTTAGTACCAGGTCTGGACCTACCAAGTTCAAACTCATCTAGGAGGGTGTACCTTGGGTCTGGCTTCTGAGCTCCACTTCTTCATGCTGCAGCCCTTAGAGATAAACCTCCTGTGCCAGTCTGGCAAGATGTTCTGCTCCTGCATCAGCTGGGTGGTTCTTGACTCTAGTATCTCTGTAGGAAGTTCTGTGACAGTTTTCCACACTGGCACATCTGATGGATGAAGTACCATTCACATGCTGGGCTTCATTCCTGGGTCGAATGAGTTTCTAGTGGCCCCAGGGCAGTCTCACCAGCTGGGCCTGGCTGCTGGGACAAACCTATTTGTTCTTAAAAAATCAGTATTAAATATCTTATTTAGGGATTCTGAAAAATTAAAAGTTTCAGAAAACTGTTTGATTTTTCCTTCCTTTCCTGTGGAATGAACTCTAGCTGTATAGGTTTACTAAGTAACTGAATGATTGTAGTGACATTGGGAAAAAAGTTAGAAAATGAAAGGGAAGTTTTGTGAGTAACATAGGGAAAGGAAGATCTTTTAATGTAAGATAGTTTTGCTACTTATGAAATGACAGCCTTTTGTGAAATCAGGTATGAGACTATATTTCTTCAGAACTTTATTTTGTTTTCTCATGATGAGTATTTAAGTTTCCTCAGCTCAGAAGTCTAAATACCACAAAATTGCTTTCAACTCAAAAGGCCCTACATGGCTGAAACTGCATGTCAGGCTTCTTCCTAATTTATGCAGGTGAATGGTAGAAGTCAATCCCTGGCAATCATAGGACTGATGTTGGTATTTTTCTTGTTGGCTGCCAGCCAAAGAGTGCTGTCAATGCCAGTGACCCACCAATGCACTGTTCCAGGCATGTGATGCTTCAATAAGTAGTTTTACAACATGCCATTTGTTTTCATATAAGCTTGCTGCTATTTCATATTTCTTTTAAAGAAATGTCTGCTTAGGACATACTCACCCTGTATGTTCTCCTTGCTTAACTTACAGTTGGCAGCTTAAGTACTTTCATTACAGTCCACACTTGTAACTTGGTTTTGATATGAAGCAAAACTTTGGTTCTGTTGGCACTCAAGAGAAATTGTGAAAATCTCTGCAATATACATATATTATTATATGTTGCGCTATTTCTCATTTTGTTTCTGCTATCTATATTTACTTATATTTTTACTCTTCAAAATAAAATAAAACAAAACTTTGATTAAAGAAAGAGAAATTTCACAAGATTTGTCTAATGAGTTACAGGTTCGGGGTCATTCTATTTTATTTTATTTTGTATTTTATTTTTCTGCTATCTCCAATTTCCAAATCTTTCTAAATTCACCACATTTGCATTGTCTCTCTGTAATGAATAGACACATTAAATACAAGCTGGTTTCAGACATACGTTTTTACACACAAATATTACCTAAGCCTTATCATTTTTGTGATTAATGTGGAAATAGATTCTGAAAAATAACTAGACCTCTAAATTTCATGATATACTCCTGTATTACTTTGAATTTAGGATTATTTCTAAGCTTCATTTTCTAGCTATTACTAATTTTATTTACTGATATGTAACTTGCTAGCTTGGTCTATATTTGCTTTTATTAGATACAATTAAAATTTTTATTCTATATATTCAAAATACATAATTTTATTCTATATATTTAAATCATAAAACGAAAGTTTAAAGTGCACATATGGTTAGCAAAAATGTTATGAAAATTAAGCAGATTATTTGACATATTTTTTCACCAATCGCTATATTCTTGAAAGTGAATCTTTGAAAAAATCCTACAGAAACTTGTTGAAATTCAATAGTAAACTACTCCCTATACAATCAGCTTTTAACTTATCAGAAGATTACTCATCCAATGACTCACACCTTGATGCCTTTTTTATTACTGCTGCATAGTTTTATAGCTCTGTTTACATAATTAGTGGCATGAAGGGAACAAAGAATTTTTATAGTGAATATAGTTATATTCAATGAATAATTTTCAAATTAAAGCTGATAATTTATGTTCTGAGTCTTATTTCCTTGCTGATATCAGTTTTTATTATAATTACTGAAACGATGTGACTTAGACAGTACTAAACATGTTGACAAATTCTGAGAGAATAATGGCATTTAAGTCAAGCTTTTCAGAGGTGGACCTTATTTGTGTCTTTTTTATTACTAACAAATTGTATATGCTGTAATGTTTGAAGAAATAATTGAACAAAAAGGTAGAGTTTTAATAACATAAGGAACTCATGGAAAACACAGTGACATGAAAAACACAAACTGAGATTTAAGTCTATCTGATCATTATAATACAATTAAATTGCTTTAAATTACATTCCTTCTTGAAGATGCTTCAATTTTTCATTTAGGTTGATAATTGCAATTTGTATTCCACTTGGAAAAAAAATAATTATGTGATTTGCCCTCATCTGTAATCAAAGCTTGTGCAATTATGACAAGCATAGAATTAGAGTAAATTTACATGTTATCAGATTCAAGCATTTTTATCATGCAGTATTTAACTTTGTCCTTAAATGGAAAGCAATAGAAATTTATCCAATACACCTAGCATAGAGTTTAAGTCATGAATTTATCCTTATAAGAACTGAAATATCAAATTCAATCTGTTCTTTTTCTAGGTGATAAATTTGATTGAGCATGAAAACTTACGCAGTATTGCTATACACTAGACATAAGAAGTGTTTTGGGGGTCCAGGGAGATAGCTCAGTAGAAGAAGTCCTTCTTTGGCAGGTGCAAAGTTCTAAGTTCAATCCCCAGTACTGCAAAAAAAAAGTATGTATTTTTAATTCATTCACTGATTCATTGGTGGAGCAATTTGTCCTATTTCAACTTGTGTTGTTCTCATCAGAACAAGTATATTATGTGATATAGCCCATAGTAATTGTTGAATGGTGTTCGCACTTTGGCAAGCACAAAAAACTAATTAAGATAGCAACAATTTTTGTGAAATATGCACTATGAATATAGAAGATTCTTTAGTTTCATATGTGAGACCTGCATTGAAACTAGAGAAATAGAGAGACAACTATGAACTGTGCAGTAGCTAAATCCTCAGGAAAATGGTAGCAGTAGCATAAGTATTTCCTGATTAGTAAAAGGGCAATTGAAGAATGAAAAACTGAAAGCTCAAATTGTTCCAAAAGGATGAAGGCACCAAAGAAGTCGCCATCTTTATAGAGAACAATAAATGATAAAAAGAATGTTATTTCAGTGACAGCCTCATTTATAGTATCCATCTTTCTAGCACTTTATCATCACTTGAGAACTCTTTATTTGGCTTAAAGCATTGTTTTTTTTTTTTTTCCTAAATCCTTTTGTGACAAGGCATTATTTTAATTTGTATTCATAAGAGTCCCTAAGCAGAAATACACATTAAAAATAATAGGAAATTTGTTTAAATGCAGACTTCTAGACTTTGGTCTAAGAGCTTCTGATTCAGTTATTGTTCCGTGAGGTACTTGCACCTGTATATTTTCCAGAGTACCCAGGTAATGTACTGCTGCCAATGAATATTTGAGAACCAACATTAGCAACCATCATAACCAGTGGTGATTTATTTCTTTTTTTTCTCATCTACTAAAATTCTAGTTCAATAAGAGATAAAGAGAGGAAGATTGGTTTGATGAAAGATGGAAAGAGCTTTATAGAGGAGAGGTATTTAGCAATGAAACATGAATTTTAGGCAAAAAATAGTCATGGGTTGCAAAAGAACATTGCCTACATAAGTTAAAATTTTAAAATAGGAGTGTGAAGGCTAAAAATTTTAACACATGAGTTACCTGTATCGCAATTTCATATAGCTAGACTTCAATTACCACCAAATGGAATTTCATGTGCAGAATTTCCTGTTTGAATCTCATTAGGAAATGACATACAGTGGAGAAAACAAGGACATTAAGGGTGTGTCTGCATTAAGTATTATGAAACAAATAATTGTTGTTTCATCTGTGATCATGAGAATTCCAGGTGACTCTCCTGAATGCCCATTATAACTCACGTTGTGAAATATCTGAGTTATCATTTTTCCCAGAAATACTGTCTCACCATCTTTTTCCAGAACCCCAAAACCTAAATTACAAAAGATCTTAACTTTTTCATGCAAATGTTACGTCCATTAGAAGTTCTTTTACTTACCACGGGGTTGTCATATTGAAATATAAATTGAATCCAATTGCCGAAGATCTTTAATGGTAACAGCATTTGAAAAATACTCAGTGGAAGCACCAACTGACAGAATTTATTATGTGTCACAATTTTAGCACCAGTCAGATACAAACACTTAGAAACGCTCAAACCAATTAATCCACTATCTCCTTTTCTGTACTGAGTTGCTTGTTTTTAGTTCCTAAATTCTGTAAGGACTAAATTTTAAATATTATTTTTGTATTAGTTAAAGTCTCTGTTCTGTAGAGAAAGAAGAATGACTGCCTGAAGCTGTTATATTTCTTTCTCTCAGAAATCTTTACAACCTGAGAAGGGAAATGACAGACATCACAGAGATAAATTCAAGGCCAATCCTGGCAAGTACAATGTGTTGGTGGCACCTGTGTGAAATTTTTAAAAAGAAAGGAAAAATAGCTCAGTGCAAAGGTCCTGGGTATAAGCTCCAGTACTGCTAAGTAAATAAATAAATAAATAAATATTAAGTAAATGATTATCCAGTATGAGTTGTGTGCTTAATATGCTCTAAATGTTGTACTATGACCTTGATATGTTGTCTCATTTAATTTTCAAAGCAATTATTTAGAATGAGTCATATAATTTGCATTTTACAAATGAGGAAACTGCTTTTAATTAATTTCCCAAAGCATACAGAGTTAAATGGAGAAGTTTTAATTTGAACCTGTCTTTGAATTTTGCTTTTTAGGAATGGATGTTCCACTGAAGTTAGGGAAACTATATTTCGAGAAGTCTGTAAAGAACCTTTTCATACTTGAAACCAGTCTGAAGATTATAGCTACTTGAATTCATCAAAATAACCCAATATAGTCAAATAGTACATAATAGTAGTGGGTTATCAGCACAACTAGTAATTGTTGCTGTTGACTTGAGCCTTTCACAGCTCAGCATATTGGTATGGCATTAATTTTTATGCCTCGTGGCATACTGAAGGATCACAGCATATGAAACAATAATAGAATTTTACTGTACATATGTCTTGTGAATATAAATGCTCCCCCAAAAGGTAATATTGTTATCATAATATCCATAAGGCTTTACATTATATAAGAATGTAAATCTGAAGCCAGATTACTCACTGAGATGCTGAGCATGGCTGATAGTCATGGTCTAGCTCTTAAGAATATTAAATAATGTATTTGCAAGCTACTTCAAAAATTTGTTGCCCTTCTTATAAGTACAAACATTAGATTTTATGGAAGCATCATTGTAGAGTTTTGCCTTTTCCATATTTTCCACACTTTCAGTATAGAAAATATCTATAAAAACCATGAGGTATAAGGAGGCATAGTGTTAGCTGCTTGGAAGGATGAGGTAAGAAGGTTGTTTAGGCCTACAAGTTTAAGACTAGCCTGAAGAACCTACTAAGACCTAATTTATCATGTCATTCACTTAAAAAATTAAGGAGTAAATACAAAAAAACTTTTAAATAAAACTGAGGCCATATTTATCCTTTTTATTATATTATCTGAAAGAATTTATTTATTTATTTATTTATTTATTTATTTATTTATTTATTTATTTTGTGGGACTGGGGTTCGAACTCATGACCTTGCACTTGTGAGGCATGCACTTCTGACATGGAGCTAGCTCCCTGGCCCCGAATCTATTTATTTTGTATTTTCAATTATACTTACTAACTTATACTTAGCCTTGTTTATTTCTTTAAAATCAGTAGTATTTTGCAAGAAATCAGTCACTTTAAAAATTTCAATGCAAAGATAACTTGTCTTTTCATCTCATAATTGCTAATAATACTTCGCATTTGTTCCTTTTTATTCTGACAGTATGCATCCTAAATAATAAAAATAAAATTTTGTCAAATACTTCACTATGAATAAGTTCTTAGGGACCTGGGAGATAGCTCAGTGGCACACATGGCTGCTTGGCAATTGCAAGGTCCTGAGTTTGATCCCCAGTTCTGAAAAGAAAAAAAATGATTCTAAGTCATTTAATGTTAAATTCTCAGTATCATCATTTTTGCATATATTTGTGCCAGGAAACTTCTTAAGCATTAGTGCTATATCAATCAGATGAACTGTTTAAATATGCTCTTTTTCCATAGCTGAAGAATGCAATTACTAGAGGCCTAGGCAATCTGATACAAAGCAACAGAAAAGATTGGGTTCAAACTTTTTACTACTTTGCCCTGGCTCAAATTTTGTCTTTTATATAAACTTGTGTCGTGTAATCTCCAAAAACAGTGCAATTTAAGCCATTTTTGTACCACAAAGTTTTTATTTATTTATTCATTTATTATTTATTTATTTTTGCAGTACCAAGTATCAAACTCAGGACCTTGTGCTTGTGCTTGCCAAGCAGGTGCTTATGCCATTGAGTTATCTTCCTAGCTAAGATATCATTGTGTTTTCTTTTTCTTTACTAATTTTTGATAAAAGATGAGTTGAAATATTCAATTTTCTTTAATAAAAAAGGATTACTCAGGGCTACTTGCCAAGTTGTAAATTTTGTTGAAGGAAAGTATGTTTTCACAGTAGCTCTTGGTTTCAATTTTTTCAGTGCCTTCAAATCCTGTCATCGTGTACATTTTGTACCTGTCTGTGCATAGTACATAGTAGATGACAGTTACATCTTTTTTGAATTAATAAAGTATCTAATAAATATTTTGAAAAGAATATGTATGTTTTTAGATGTACTGTTCCCTATAAACAGGCTAGTTTACTATTTGGGTACATGTTGGTGCCCTGATTCTTTTCTTGCTAAACACATTTTCATATATGCTCATGATTCTAATAATTATCTCTTCTGATGACTCTAAAATTTCTACCATTGCCTTAGATTTTTCTTCTAGATCCCATATTAAACATTTTGATTACTTATTGAACATTTCCACATTAATCTTTCATAGATATTTGAATTATATTCATATTTGAACTCATTGTCATCCTCAGTTTCAGTTCTATTCTTCTGCATTCTCTGTCCTAATATATCTTACCAACACTTATCAAATAGCCTAATTTGCAATCTAAGTTTCACCTTCAATTCTTACTCCTGTCATCTTGTATCAGTTGCTTGAACAGATTGATTGTATTTTCTTAATAAGTTTTTAGTTTCTTAATTTTTTTTTACATCAAATGTCACCACCTTGGATAAAGTCACCATTATTTCCTACATTTCTTATGACTATTTCAACAATTTCCTAACAGTTTGCCACTATTAACATACATTTTATCCCCTCTCAATTTCACTTCATGTAGTAAATCATCATCACAGAACTTTAATAATCCATTGATAAATTCCCTTAGTATTTTAAACATACCGAAATTTGTAAGTAAGCTCATATTTATCATCCAAGTTTTAGCTTTGCTATTATTCTTTTACCTTGATTTCAGGAAGGTACAATTTGTATGCATATGTAGTGCTATCTTATACTTCACCTGTGTTGGTGCTTACCACATTATATCACAACAGTAGGTGAACTTGTCTGGAAAGACAAATAAATTGTGAGAACCTAGAATACATGGACCAGATCTGTTTGATAGCCCTGATAATCAAACAGTACTTGACACAGTACTAATAAAATAATTATGCTTTTTATTTTATTTTATTTATTTATTTTCTTGTTTCAGAGCTTTTGTTTGTTTATTCACTCATTTTTATGGCCGGCTCAGCCCGCCCTGAGGGCAGGGCTGGCACAGCATGTGGTGCTGGGGATCGAACTGCGGTCCCTGAAGCCGCCCAACCTTTCCCAAGCAGGCGCTTTAGACCACTGAGCCATCCCACCAGGCCCAATCATGCTTTTTTATAGCCTTTGTCATGTTCTTAGATGTCAATACTTGATGAATTTTTGCTAGATAAATGAACAAAAGGGAGGAATAGAGAGAGAGAGGGAGAGGGGAGGAAGTTACAAAAAAGAATTGAGTTCATGCCTTCAGTTATTACACTTTTATTAGAATTTGAAAAACTAGTAGCTTCCTTATGTTGTAGTCAGAGTTTGTAAGAAAATGATTTAAAAGAGGACACATAATTTATACTATTGTTTTACAATGTTTAACACAAAGAGTTAAATTTTAAAAAGTACAGGGAATCTGACCATACACTAGAGATCTAAAGAATGCATTTTTGGGCCTGCATTGGAAATGAGTCCCGCTGAAGACCTAGAGGCCTTGTTAGTGTTCTTCATGAGTCCATGAATGAATGTTGTGGGCCTAAAGCCCACAATAATGTATCATGCAAGTTTCGGTCAAAGATCTACACTAGGAAGTCCCAACCACAGTGGTGGAAGCTAGAAAATCCGTGCCAGCAAGATAAAAGTTCTGTGTCTGCAGGCTGAAGGATCACACTGGAGCCAGGAAGTAATGCTCAAAGAAAGGACCTGAGCTCCCTCTGAAAGAACCACAGTCATTCTCAGTGAAAGTATTGAGGTCCTCCAAGGATGACACCAGCAGAGTTCATATCAGGAAAGGTAGTGTGACGAATTTTTCTAAGACAATCGACAGCACAATATCTTCCTCTCTGGCTGTCCTTTTGTGATGTTGACACCAAATTTCCAGTGGACTCTTGATACCCAGAACCATGTTGGTTCATTTCAACTGAGTGCGACAAGCTGACCATTAGTTAGTCCACCATATACTATAAAGTATGAGATATATGAGATTTTGATTAAAGTTTGCACTTAAAAGAATGCGCTGGAGAGAGAGCCCACAAATTGGCAATGCCTTTAAGATAGTCATATGTATTTGTTTTTGTTACAAGTTTAAAAATCAAATAGGTATGTGTATTCTGGAGGAAAGGAAGCTTTATCTGTGAGGTTAAAATTTACCCATTATTGTTGCTTTTGTTATGTTTTGCTTTTCATTTATTTTTTTCCAAATCATACAATAGCTGTAAGTTCTCAGTATACTGCAAGCAAATATGCTTCAGTAAGCTATACTGAGGCACTACTCCTTTTATGGACAGATAAATGTGCCTGCTCTTTTTGCCACTCTAGCAGGGGCTGAGGAGTCTTTTTTGAGTACTTCACTTTCATAATCTAAGATATCATTAAGATGATTGGTTCTACATTGGCTTTTATATTTATTTATTTTTGGCCAGCTCAGCTTAACCTAAGGGCAGGGCTGGCATGGCATGTGGTGCTGGGGATTGAACTGCGGTCCCCTGTGCCTGCCTAAGCCAGCCTAAGCAGGAGGTTTAGACAACTGAGCTAACTTGTCAGCCCCTGATGATTGATTTTAAAGTTTATTGAAGGACTCACGTTAACTTCATGGTGTGTGTGTGTGTGTGTGTGTGTGTGTGTGTCTGTGTGTGTGTCTGCTCTGTCATTTTACATAACTGTCTTGAAATTTGGAAGTCCTTCTGCTTTTACATGTATTCAAACTAATAATTAATGTTACATTTCCAAGCTCGGATGCTGAAGTTTTTATTAAACACAAATAATTTTTTTTCAATTTTTTTTATTGTTTAAATTTAACAATGGTTATATTACATATTTTCATCATCACATCAGTTTAGATTAATACATATAGGTATATAAGATTGATCAAACAATTAAACATTAACCTTTCTAAATCCACATTACTTTTTTTTCCCTTCTTTTCTTTGAAAGTTGACATATTGCATATTGTCCTCACAATCATTCTATACAGTGCAGTGTGTGAGCATGACCCACATCCCTATTGATGTTGCATAGAAAAAAAAGAAAGAAAGAAAAAAAAGGAAAGAATATACTTCTCTTTGAACTAAGAGGAAGCAGATACATACACAGTCAAAGGTTTT
>PVJA010017738.1:0-41157 GCA_004027025.1 Myocastor coypus | reverse complement strand
AAAGGAAGTAATTTACATTATGCTATTGAGATAGTATCTAATATTTTGGGGGTCTGGTGCTTCAGCTCTGATGTGTAATCTTTTCAAGCCCCAGGAAGTCATAGCCTCTATCTCGAGGCTTGATCCCAGCTGACACCATGGAGCATTGGGTCTTTGTCCTTTTATCAGGGAAACACGCATGCCATGTTCAAAAATTACCACCAGCACCTCGGCTAGACCAACATACACTGCTTAAGGCCAATTGAGAGGATAATGAGAAGTCCTAGCCAGCTCTGTACATTTCACTATGAGGAAATAGGGTAAGGCTCAGTCAAAATGGAGACAATTGTCCTTCTTCAAGGAGAGCTGCTCAGCTGATCCTCCACAATATACAACATTCTGGCTTCTCAATTGGACTCATGACTTGATTTGAACTTTGAAATATTGTTTTGAAAATTTTAATTTAATTTTAATAAGTTGATATTTAATCATTTTCTGAATATTGTTTAATTATAATTTTTGTTTTATGATTCATAATGTACCTTTGACTTGCAATCTACTTATAAGACATCATGTGATATTATGTCCTAGTATTAGAAACTTTCAAATGAAGAAATAATAAAAAAAATATATATACACACACACACACACCGACACAAGAGAGTTAATAGATATATAGCTACTTTCTCTTAGTTCATTGAGAATAAAAGTTTGTACTAATACTGTTTAAATAAGATATCAAGTGTGCATCTTATCGTCTGAATAAGTACTATGAAGACAACAATATGCATGGTATTAATTATTGTAACTATCCTATTAACTTGCTGTGAAACTGCTTCATAGCTATCTTTTCTTTTTTCCCATTAAAATGAATAAAAAGTATAAAGTATTTAACTCTGTAGAACCACATTTATGGAAAGCTCAAAAATTCTGTTAATGATATTTATAAAATGACACCTTAATGTAGCACAGTATTTTTTATCTGCTGGCTGAAGCAGTAGAGGCATCATGGTTGTACTACAGGGTAAGAAGGCTACACTCCAAACAGCCTAAGAGTATAAGTACAGGCTTTAATGGGAAAAGTTTTATTGTATTACATTACTGATGTAACCTTGCTGCCATGCTATGTTATCAATAGCTTAAAAATATTAAAGAGTGCTACATGAGAAAAAGTAGTTGCAATAATATATATCAAACATAATCAGTGCCAAAACTGAGAGCCAGGAGAGAAGAGCAACTGTGCCCAAAGTAGAACAGCTGCTGAGGTAAAATTATGGCTGCTCTTCACATCAGCCTTTAGGTAAGGGAATCCTGGAGATCTTACCTTCAGCATAGCCATTTTAACAGAGTACAAACCGACCAAAGGCCTGATTCTCACTGGGGATTACAATACCTGATTTGTTGATTTAATGTAAAGCATAAATGAACTAATTATGTAAAGTATCTCTAACTGCAGTGAAATACCCATCTCTGACAAAGCAAAGCACAAAAAGGGGATGTAAGTAAAGAACCATTTTGTAGTGAAAAAAATATATGTATACACAAGATACTTGGGATAGATATACAGCTTTCTCTTAGTCCAATGAGAAGAAATATTTGTACCAATAATGTTTAGAAAAGTTATCATGTCTGCCTTTGTACTCTAAACAACTACTATGAAGACCACGATATGCATTCTATTAATTATTATAATTGTCTTACTAGTCTGTTTTGAAACTCATTGTTTCTGTTCTCATTAAAGTGGATAAAACATAAAAAAGAATAAAAAAGTGTCTAGCACACAATAGGTAATCAATATAAATCTTCCTTGCCTTTTCCCATTCTTTGGCCAAGGAATGGCACAATTTCAGGGAGTAGGGCCTGGGAAGAAAGTTGTAGGTTTTGTGAGTTGTTTTGCAGGATGTTATGTGGTTCTGAGAGATGAACATTTTAAAAAATCATTAAACCATACTGTATTACAAGGTATTATATTTGTATTTGAATTTGGCTACACGTGGAGATGTAAAAGAGAAACTCAGTGCCCCACACCACTGAAGCCATATCTAGCATGCGTGTATCCATGTATACAAACAACAATGACAGACTTGAGAAAGTCACGTGAGCTGGTAGAAAAATTTAGTTCATGAAGTTAAGAAATCTCAAAACTGCTAAGAATGTAGAAAGTCAACTGGTCTAACACTTAATTTGCACAGAAAGGGAAACTGAAGTTCAGGGAAGAGGAACATAAATTGCCTAAAGCTATAATTTTCTCAGTTCAGGAATAGTGTTTACAGAATGTTTTTTTCAGAGTACTGAAGAACAAGGTAAACACATTGTGAGGATGTTATTGACAGATCTCATCTACTTTATTATTTAGTGCCTTCTCTATGACAGCTCCACATGAGAAATGCTAGAAATAAGTGCCAGGAAAAAGTTTTGTTTGTTCTGAGGAATTGTATGTTTTTATTCCTCTGTGGACAATACAAATCTTGTAAGTAATCATGCAGAAATAAGGTCATTTTGCTTTGGCTTCCAGGATGTTCACAGCTAAACTCATAGGACCAAATTTATTAACTATTTATCTAGAAGCCCATGTTTTTAATGTCTGTGTCAGTGATGGAAAAACTTTTAAAGACCAAATGACCGAACTACAACTCAAAGCACAATTATTTATTGCAAAGTGCAAACACTACAATTAAACCTGAATGCTGAGGTTTTAGTTTAGAAACAACAAAGGTGTGCCATAGGTTTGCCACCACTGCTTCAGGTAATACTCTTCCTTCAGGCTTTGTTTTATTTTTCCAGGTCCTGAGTTTCAATTAATATAATTTTATAGATAATACGTGATACATAAATGGCCTTGGATCCTTTGCGCTATGAAGAAAGATATTTAAATACAAAAAATCCTGTTTTTGACCTCTGTGTTACACTGTGTTAACTGGACTCTAATTTGAAAGATTCAGAGTGATTCAAAAATAATATCTCATTTAGTCCTGGATAAGAAAAATGAGAGTAGAGCAAGTCTTGTGCTTAGTGACAGAACAGTATATAAAGTGGAATTTATTGACTTACATACTTTTATTTTTATTTTGTATCCTAAAAATTAATAAAGTTATCAAATTGGCTCTTTGATGAGTGATTTTCCCAGGAGTTTTAACATATACATAGATTCATGTAGCCACTACTACAATAAGGATACAGAATAGTTTTACCCCTCAAGAAAACTTCCCTTGACTCTCCTAATATACTCACTTATTCTCCTGAGCCATATGTCTTGATTTTCTTTATTTTAAAATGTTCTCTGTAACATTTTATAAGAAGAGATTCAGAAGATTAGTTTGATTTAGCCACTGACTTTATAGAGTTCCTATTGCCTTATTATCCCTGTGGTACATGCTATATAAAAACCATCATCTGTAAACCAACGCTCATCATGGTTGATACAAAATAATCAAAAAGATCAGTTCATTGTATTGGAAACAATTAAGAAATCATACAAGGCGTTGTCTAAGGAAGTGCTAAACAGATACAGATCAGACCATGGGGAAAGATGTGTCTAGGCTAAAATATAAGTTCTGTAAATGAATGACAGACTACCTGTGTATCTATTACACATCTTTATGTGTTGCCATAGACTCCAACATATTTAGAAATGTAGAGTTTCATTTTACTTCTAAAAGTGATATTCATCTAAATAGATGAAAAGGAATCACATACTTTTGGGGGTGTTTACAGAAGACTTCAAAATTTATAGGAAATAGATATAAGCATAAAAATATTTTATTTTGTATAAGATATGGAGAGACAAATGACGGCCAAATGGCTTTGCTCTATGCCCAGAGAAATTTAACAAAGATGATATCTAGATATTTACTGCAGAAATCTGATTAAAATTTTCCCTTGTGAATGTAGTACATGCAAATTCTGAACATATGGCTCCTATCAGTGATCTACGAGGAGGTGATGGAACATAGGTTGAGGAAGACAAGGGAAAGGCCAAGTGTCTGATTCTAAAGTGAGAGGCAGCTGGACACCATATGTGTGTATTTAAACCAGAAGCCAGCTTTATGTCGAGGAAGTAGGCAGTCACCCAAGCTTCATGATTTGTAGGGTAAGGGGAAAAGTTCTTTCTTTGCCAAATTATTCCTCCACACATAAGTCCTCAAACATGAGCGTGCCATTAGAGAAAGAAACAAAATATTGTTTTATTTCTCGAGTCTCCCTTTAAAATTTAGTGAGCTGGCAGGGTGGCCATCAGCTCATTAAGGAGGAAACAACTATCAATCTTGGCCTGGAGCAGTTTACCTAATTAGCCTAGCAGAACTGGGGGAAGAGTAAGATGTGTGGGATAAATCTGCATGTCTGTGTGTGTGTGTGTGTGTGTGTGTGTGTGTGTGCATGCAAGCTAGGAGTTGGTGCATTTGCAAAAAGCTGGCTATATATGGAGGAAATGGTAATATTTAGCACACATATACATATTCCAGCCTGTTTGTTCTATATTGAGCACCTGCAATGGTTTACTCCCCAGGTGGTAAGCTTCTATAGTAGCTAGAATACGGATTGACTGCAGAGATTTTCTAAAAATAGACCAACAAGATGGTCTGCCAAGGCATCCTTGGCCTGAGCACCCCAAAGGGCTTTCTTACACATCCTTCATTCTGTAGTTCCAGAAAGAGGGCAAAGTCATGGGAATGAATTCTATGGTGTAAGTGGAAAAATTAGCTAGCAGAGAAGTTGTCACTTTTCTAGAAACAGTCTCAACACCTAGGGTGTAAGCATAAGTGTGTGTGTATGTGTGTCTGTGTGTGTCTGATGAATACCAGAATTCCCACCTTCCATAAGCAAATGAAGTAACATGAAGAGCAGAACTTTTTGATGGTGTCATCTCTGTGCTCTGTGCTTGCATGTGCTCTTGACTGACATCAAGAAAACTGACTGTTTCAAGCCAGGCGTGGTAGCATACACCTGTAATCCCAGCACTCGGGAGGCTGAGGCAGGACTATTGGTGCAAGTTTGAGATTAGCCTGGGCTACAAAAGTGAGCTCAAGACCAGCCTCAACTGCATAGTGAGACCTTGCCTCAAAAAGACAAAATCCCAAACCAAACCAAAACAAACCTGACCGTCTCAAACAGAACTGTCTCTTTAATCCCATTTACAGGGTATTTTTTTTTATCATTCAGAAGCTAGGAAAACATATAAAGCCCCATTTCTTTTGAAAATGAAGAATCACAATAAATATTAGGTGTGACTGTTTCAAATGTGCAAGTAAAATCAGTTCAGCGGCCTGAAAAACTCTCAGCATATGAAGAAGCATTTGACCTATGGTGAATGAGCGTCCTTGAGTTTAAAATCTAGGGCCACAGCTCTTTTACATGAGTGCCAATGTATTGCACAATTTTACCGCACTTTGGTAACTCTCTGAGCCTTTTGTATTAAGAAAGCAACATAGTTTGAAGTTTGGTTTGGGGTTAAAAAAATCAATAAAACCTCATGCGGGTGTGGTGTTAGCTTTTCTGAGTTCACTGTTGGATGGAAAATTCAGACTACTTTGCAGCCTGAGTCATTGAAAAAAATTGGATTTGCTCATTTGCAGGTGGAAAATTTAACGTGCCTGTCAATTTCTTCAGATGGTGACATTTAAAGGTGAAAGTGATAATTGTGCTGTGAAGGTGGACTTGAGGACCATGGTCTTTGTGTTGCTGTAGCACAGAGCTGCCACTGTGGTTGTGTGAACTGGCTTTGATCAGACAACAGAAAACAGGGTTCCAGTATGATTTTCCTGCAGAGTGATAATGAAAATGTCTCATTAAAACTGTGGGCACATGGTGTGTTGGTAATTCATAAATAGAATTGTTGGGCCCTGGTGCTTAGTTCTGCTGGATAAATGGGTTTTAAGTGGTATTTAATAATGGAGTCCCCACCAGCTTTCTTACTAACCTGCTTTTTAACAGGAAGTTGAGAAACTTTCTTATTTTCAACTATGTCTTCCCCACTTCACATGTGTCCATTTTTACTTGGTCAGTGTTTCAGTTAATTTATATGGAGAATTGTCAGCATTTTTCTCACCAAATCCTTTCATTGACTAGTGGTCTATATTCTGCCAGTCTTCTCTAATCTAAATAATGTCTCATAATGATAGTGTGGAATTTTATCAATTTATTAGAAGAAAAATATATTTAGGCCTCTTGATTATACAACAATAATAATGACAATATTGACAGTTAATGGTAATCATTTTTTAAAAAAAACCTAACATTTATTGAACATGTTATCAGGCAGTGTGCTAAGGATCTTGCATATATTGGTTCATACTTTATCCCTGATAATCCAATGGGGCTAAGAGTTACAAATTTTTCCATTTTCATGGTTAGGAAGCTGAAATTGCCCTGAGTTCAATTGCAAGTAATGTACACACACACACACACACACACACACACACGGGCATACACAAAGATAAAACTTATTAATCTATTAAACTTCATGGTGTTAGATTAATTCATATTTTTATGATGCTTTATACCTTCCTTGATCATTGAGATTACTCTCACTATATATATATATATATATCTGTTAAACTTCTAGATGTGTGCAATTCTGCTTTATGCCATACTTTAGTATTAACACTTTTCAAAGGAAAGAGTGGCTGACCTTCGTCTGTACTGAAATTATTTCCTTAGGAATATTTCATTTCTCTGTCCCATTAATAAGCTGCCTTGAAGAGCAAATTAGTTCTATGGAAGATGCTACATTAAGATTCAAAGTGCCAAAGCCAAAGGAGTTTTAATGTTTTCACCCTTATTCTATCCACATGTGTCATAGGTGATAAAATTGTACACTAGTTCCTACTCTGTACATTGGCTGTCAGACATAGGGGTTTTCAGGTGATAACCTAGAAGAACCACCGCATATTGCCAATGATTAAACTTTAGTCTACCTTATACCCTGTGTACTCTAGCAAGAGGAATAAACTTGAATATACTTTGTGTGTGTGTGTGTGTGTGTGTGTGTGTGTGTGTGTGTGTGTGTGTGTATGTGTGTGTGTGTCTCTGGCTCAGCCTACCTTAGGGGTGGGGCTGGCATGGCATGGAGTGCTGGGGATCTAACTGTTGTCCTTGCCTGCTTGCCTAATCTTACCTAAGCAGGCACTTTGGACCACTGAACTGTCTTGCAGGCCAAATATTCATTGTTGATGAAGATAAACCATGATGCAAGTGGTGTTCATTCACTAAGAAAGAACACTTCCAGAGTTGCTCCTGGCCTTTTGGAGACTGAGAAATACAGACAGTGGAGCACAGCTTTTCAGGGGATTTAGTAGTGTCTGAAAAGTTAAGGAACCAAGACATCATTTGGTTTAGGATTTGAGGACAAAGAACCCAGGGAAAACAGAGCAGTACCTCGAGTGGAGTTTCAGTTTCACTAGGCTTGTACTTCAGTTGAACTGCAGCTCCCAGGTTGGCATTGCTGTGTGCTGCGTTAGGTGGAAGGAAGAGGAGCAACATTTGCAACCTACACCTGGCTCTACTATTTCATAGGCGTGTGGCCTCAGACTAAGTTTTGATTCTGCGCCTCAGTATCCTCATGTATAAAGTGGGGCTAAAAGTACCTTATAAAAGGTTCTGTTGGTCTCTGAGCCCCGCCCACCTGCCTGCCCCACCTTTCTGTCCTCGTTGCCTGCTGCTTGGTGTAGGTGTCGCGGGTCCCGTCCTCCTCCGCTCCGCCATCCTCACTCTGTTCCCTCCTTCCCTCAGAGGATGTCTGCCTTCCAGCTCAACCTGATCCCCGCTCAAGAAGCCTCTCGACTTCATCACGGTCTTGGAGTGGGTTGCGGCCATTTTCTCTTTTGCCACCTGTGAAGGTTTTAAGGCCAGAACAGAAATTCTAGTGAGTTGTCAGAAAGAGAATAAAACTGTTACAGCTACATTTGGTTATCTGTTCAGGTTGAATCAGACATCATTTCAGTCATCTTCAAATGTGTGTGACGTAGAGTACAAAAATCATGTCCTCATTACTCCTCTTCTGCGCAATTCTATGTCACATTTGTAGTCTTTGTATTCTTGTATTGCATTGCTGCCCTTCTGCTTTACGTTGGTTACACGAACCTGTACCGGGATAGTCATAAGCTTCCCAGGATTGACTTTGTCGTTACTGTTGTTGCCACTTTTTTTTTTTTTTTTTTTTTTTGTAGTTGGTGAGTACTTCACCTGGGCTAAAGCTCTTACAGACATTATAGTAGCTACAGGTCCCAGGATTGTTCAGGAACTTGTGCTCTGTAAAAAGCCACCAGTAGAGTGTCATTTTGGCTCTGTGACAAGTATGGGATTGCTAAATGTATCTGTGATCTTTGGCTTCCTGAATATGATACTGTGGGGAGGAAATGCTTGCTTTGTGTACAAAGAGGCCAGCTTACACAGTCCCTCCAACACTGCTGCTCCCCACAGCCAAGGAGGGGCTGCTCCTCCTCCCGGAATATAAGCCGGGGAGCAATACACTGAACCAAAGTCGCGTTTGCTCTGTGACTGGTTCCCAACGTCTTGAGAAGCATTTTTTTCCCAATAAAATTAATGGTTTTTAAATAAATTGGTGGGTTTAAAATTTTGCTGCTTTTTTTCCCATAAAACTTGTGCCTTTCCTAGATATTGATTATGTAAATGTGTGCTTGCATGGAAATTTGAAAGTTTAGGGGTCTGTTATGAGCTGATACACGTTTGTAAATGAATGGTAATTTTTTCACTAAGCTGTTCAGCTTTCCAAGTGTTTACAACCTTAGGCCTTTGACATCTTTATTCAGAAAGCAGTTTTGTCATATCATAATATGAAGAGAATCTTTATTTGGAATATACACTACTGTTAGTTTATATGGCTTATATACCTAAGGTCTGTCTTTAAGAAACCTTTAATCACATAAATTGTATTTAGAAAAAAAAACATTTAGTTCAGATTTTGTGTCTGAACATTTTTCATGTTATAAAAATGTTTAATTGCAAAGGCTGGCTATATGTTTTGTTTCTGTTTTTTAAAATCACCTGATGAATTCAATAGGTGTACTAAAAACTGCTAGAAGCAAGGACTTGGAACTATCTATCAGATGTGTCGTAGTTAATTTAGTACTTGTGTTGTGTGAGGTCTGAACTTCCATGCCGGTGGTTGCCTTAATAGGCTTGCTAGAAGTGGAAAGAACTCAGTCCACCTGCATACTTTATGTGGAAAGGCATTATTTTCCGTGATGTATCTTGGCTCTCTTATTACTTATGCCATGTAAGTGCAGGTTGGGACCTGACCTTCAAAAAGTAGTAAAATGACCCACGATTTTGTTATAGACCATATTCAGTGGGTTAAAAATATTAAGACTATCTTTGACTTTTGAAATAATTAACATTAGAGTCAGTGAAATTGCTTGTTTGAGCTCAGCCTTGATATTGTGAAAATAAATGTGATTTGGGTTTCATGTTAATATTCTTATTTTACAAATGAATGGTTAAGAGATTATGTATCATAAAAGAACTTAAATGAACAATATTATATTGTCTGCACACACATTTGAGTATATTGTGTATATAATGCTTATTTGTATTTTGTTTCCTAATCTTTGTTTTATAGAGATCCAGACTTCCTATTATTATGTGATTGTTTATGTAAAGTACATTTTGCTAGTACTTTATTTTTGTTGCCTTCATTTGTGACAGTACCTTATTTTTTGCCTTTATTTGTGACAACAATGTTGATATGAGAATGTATGTTTTATGCACCAAAGTTAATAAAGATGCTACAAGAGTTAAAAAAAGTTTTATTGTGGTTAAAGAAGTTCATAAATGAGAGACCACTTTGAGTCTACAGAATATGTTAAAGCATTAGTAGTCATTTTTTTTAGATCTGTCATATTTTATATAAAATATCTACACTCATTTTTTCTTAGAATATTTCTGAAGTACATCTTATAGTATAGAATTAAACATATTGCTTTAGCACATGATAATGTAAGTTTAGCCAATGATCCTCTTCGGTCTTTTTTTTTTTTTTTTTTTTTGGTCTATTTTAAGACAGGTCTCGCTATGCAGTTCAGGCAGGCCTTGAACTCACTTTTGTAGCTCACACTGATCCTCCTGCCTCAGCCTCCCAAGTGCTGGGATTATAGGCATGCAGCATCACGCCTGGCCTCACCACCATGCCCTTAACCCAGTTCTAAGCAGATTTGCGTTCGGCTTTCTTTGGGTGAGGGCAGTGAAGAAGCTTCTCAACTCTCTTATATCAGTGCATTGCTTACCAGGGCAGTGAAGAAGCTTCTCAACTCTCTTATATCAGTGCATTGCTTACCATCCACTACTCATTTAGCTTTAAAAACCACAGTTTGGATCTAATCAGTGGTTATTCAACTTAGGCAGGGATTTCCAAAGTGAGAGATGGATAAACTCCCAGAGAGTATACAAAATGATACATTTAAATTTTTAATTTTAAGTAGGAAAGGACTTCAGCCTTATTACTGCTTAGTCTTTGAACGCTGCCGGTTGGTTTGGATGCCTGTATTAGACCTGTCACATGCCTACTACCACTTTGAAAAAAAAAAAGGTGGTTGTTTCATAATTCAAAGTGGTTTACAACAAAGACATCAGTTGTTTTTTGCTTTCAGTGCATTGCAACACACTGTGGTTTATCTGTGCAGGGAGAAGGTTATGCTAGACATAATCTCAAATAACAGAATCTTTTGAATAGCTTTCCAAGAGATGGAAAATGACCATGGGACTCTTTTCTACTAGTGAATTCATTGTGCTGTCTTGATGAAAATGTTTTAAAAGTTGTTGAACACAACGGTGAGTTACACTCCTTCTCTTAAACAATGAAAAATATTCCCAAGTTGCTGATATTTTCTTGCCTAACTAGTTGGCAATATCATCATATCCAGGAGATATTATTTTACAAAAGAATATATCTCTTCAAGGTCAATTTTAGCAAAGAATGAAAAGTAGCTGCTTAAAAAGCATATTTTTAAAATGAAAAGCTAGGTATGGTGGTGCACACTAGACAGAAGGATTATGAGTTCAAGGCCAGCATGGGGTACATAGTGAGAACACTCTGTTACAAACAGGGACAATGTATACTAAAATATCTCTATCTTTTACATAGCTTTCTTACCTAAAAGAAAACTTTGGCATCTGAACAATTTTGAATATTGGAAAGAAATGTTTGTAATGAATTTTAGTAAATTTTGAAGTCATTTGTTATTTGTTATTTGTTATTATGCCTACTAATTGACTTTATAAGAATAGCTGAATGTCATAGGCAATAAGGACATTAACTCAGCAAGTTATAACAAATACTTTTCAATAACTGGAGGAATGAAATTTAAAAATGGATTCATGATAATATATTAAGCACAATGATGTCCTTCTTCCAATTGGGCTTTTGTACCTTTTATATCACATTTTCAATAAAGATATCCATTAAAACCTAGCATTACAATAACCTAACTTAGATCAAGTCCTTCAAAATGCTGCTTCATAAAATTTTGAAAATTAAAGGCCAATATTGAGCTACATTTCTCTCAATAAAATTTGCTGAATAATTAACAAGAGAACAAAACTCTGTTGGTACCATTTACCATTTATGAAACTTGTTTTCAATAGTGCTAATTTTACTTTTTTCATCCTTTAGAAGTTATATTTCCATGCATGTTTTTATCATAATGTAATATGTGAGTATAATTGTAGCATGAATATTTAATTTATAAATAAAGACATTGAATTTTTTAGAGCTGGAATATGTGAAGTTTTAAAAAATTCAGGGGCCTCTAATGAGATTAATTGCCACAGATTCTTGATAGTGAAGATGACCTTGTTTGCTGCACTGCTTATCAAGAGCCAGGTATTTACGTGAGAGACATGCTCTCTCCTTACCTCCTATAGGTACTATGTGCTCTAACCTTGGCTCCCATTAAATCACTGAAATCATCACAGCTTGTTTGTCTAAGTGTAGATTAAGGTGAAAAGTAGAGCTGGAAAGCTGCTAGAGTGTTTTGGTGTCAGTGACTGTAGAGGGTTAAAGCAATCAAGGCATGAAAGAACTGAAGTTTTGTGACTATCTCAAGTGTGATCCAAGTTTAGGCCTTAGAAATCTTGTCCCAGGGTAACAGTCCACATCAAATCTCACTGTCCTGATGAACATGTCTTGAGTCTTAAAAAGCACACAAAATCACAAAGAGAAATGAAAAATGCCAGCCAATATTAGCTTGTATTATTTCTTGTGTTCTGCATGCAAGCCATAGATAATAGAGTAGCTGTT
Source organism: Myocastor coypus (assembly GCA_004027025.1). Classification (NCBI taxonomy): domain Eukaryota; kingdom Metazoa; phylum Chordata; class Mammalia; order Rodentia; family Myocastoridae; genus Myocastor; species Myocastor coypus. Next base: position 28,925 of record PVJA010017738.1, on the reverse strand, counting down.
AAGAGCAAGACTATCAAACAGACCTTAGTACTAATTTGGGTCCCACCGGCCACTTGCAGTTGCTATGACCTAGGACAAGTCCTTTAATAAATTTTTAGTCTAATTTAGTAATCTTCAAATCTTAGTTTCTTCATTAGCAACACTTTTAGAGTGGGTGAGAGGATTAAATTCATTGAAAACATTTAGTAATAATCTGATACATAGGAGTATTCTATAACAATGCAATTACTGATCAGATTGTTAGCTCCTGAAGCTCTGAGCTTCTTTCTATACCACAGGGCCTAACACAGACCTAAGCATATACTAGGTACTTATTTAATGCTTGCTGAATTACATAGATTTTGTGAGACAATATGAGAGCAAGACTGATTTAGGAATCTAGTATAGTTTAATTCAGGATTGGAAATGTTGAAACAGTTTAATTTTTCTTTGCTGAAATAACATATTTTTGAAATGTGAACTCCTGAACCTGGCCCCCAAGGCCTATCTGGGCCAATCTGGCCTAGTCAAATATCTTCCCCAGAATTCTTGCTCTGTCAGGTTTTATATTTGGGCTCCAAAGCACTATGTTCAACTCACACTATAAGCTTTTCCTTTTCGCATTAAGATCTCCCATTCCAAAATATGATTATTAACTAGCTACTATATGCCCTACTGAATTCATCTATTTTGCTTATCTTTTTTAGATTCTTAGTTAAGTATCAAATTGTACATTTGTACATTGATGTACAATTTATGCTTTCTGCAAATAAGTTTTTATTCTGTAGGGATAGGAAGAGAGTCTTACTCTCAGTTATCTCCCATGACACCATGTATTCCATAGAGCACACAGGAAACAATCAATTAGGATGGAAGAACCATGAGAGGGCTGTGTAAAGCTAAAGGTAAAGGATTATTGAAATCCACCCACGTACATAACAATAATTTGCTGAGTATCTGCTGTCCCAGAAAACTAGGATGGATCTAAAAGATGTGTGTGTATCCTTTAGAACTCAAAAATTCCTGGGGAGGTGAATTTGGAAAATTTTGCAGTTAAATGGCATGAACACTCAGAGGCAGGCATCAGAAGATTCACAAGCTCACAGACCTGTGAAATCAGGCAAACTTAGGTCTTAGTCTAATTGAAGATCAAATGTGCTCACCAGAAGAGACTTATGAATATCTGTATTGCTCACCATTACTCAATATTAGTGCCTGTAACACAAAGTCTAGCACATAGAATAATTTTAAGACATAGATAGGTGGATGGCAAGAGTCTTCTGGGGAAGTTGAATTTACTCTCGGTATACTGGTAACATGAGTCTCCTGGGACCATAACTTTGAAGGAAAGACATGGTAAATCTATGAAGTTTTTGCAAATCTGACAAGGCTTTTGGAAAACACCGGGCTAGGGACTTTTGGAAAACAACAGGCTAGGGACTTCCAGAAATCCTGATCTGTCCTCTCTACTTAAAACTTTTCTAAAAGCACTTTTTTTGAGCAGTAATACCATTCTTTCTCCTTATCTGAAAGCTAATGTAACTGTATGCATTTCTTATACAAAAGATAAAACAGAGAATCTTAGTTTATCTTCTTCTCCATATCTGGCCTACATTCACTGCAAATACCACACTGACAACATATGTAAGTCAGTGTGCATCTCTTACTTGTGGTATTTGACACTCAAGTTTTCAGTTAGACACCTTTTCCCTTTAGTAACTTTATAGTAAACCACACAAAACTGTGAGAAAACAGTTGATCATTCTGTTACCTCAAAAAATAGATAATTCAAGACTCATTTAAAAATAAGAATAAAAACTCAAACCCTAGATGGGCATAAAAACAACTCCAGAATTCGCTGCTGTTGCTATTATTGCTATTCATTCTAGAGAAGAAAACGTCTCCAAATTGTTTGAGTATAATTTATTTCCACTCCAAAGAGTCAAGTCATTTGGTCTTTGTGACTACCCACCCCTACCCCAATGCTGTGGCATATTTGCCCCAATGAACAAGCCAGAGAGAAAGGAATCTGAAAGTTCACAGTAGGTAGTTCTTCCAGAGAACTTCCTTGAAAATAAAGATTATACAGTGAAAAGCTTTGTTCTCCATAAAAAAAATATTGCTCTCCACCTACTATCTATGTGTCCTTAATGAACTAAAATACAGTAGAGGTGGCTGGCCAAATAGCTCAGGGGATTTAAGTGCCTGCTATGCCATTCCTGCACTCTGGGCGTGCTGAGATGGCAATTGAGAAGGCATGGGGTCACGTGCCTGTAATCCCACCTCTTGGAAGGCTGTAAACAGGCAGATCACTGCAAGTTAAATCTAGTAGTGAGACTCTGAACACCCTGTAAACCCTTCCCTAAAATACAAAAACAAAACAACAACAACAAAAAAAACCCTCAAAATAAAATAAATTTTTAAAAATACAGAAGGTCAAGTACTATTTGCTGGCTGGTCCTTCACCACATATTTCCATCACAATTTCCTTTACTTCAGCCTCTTAGCTACTGGTCAAGAGTATGCTAGCAAGAATGGAGCATGAACTAATAATGTCTTGGGCTTCCATTTTTAGAAAGTCATTTCACCATCGGTTCTGTTGCTAACTCTAGGAACATGCATTGTTTTTGGTATTCTGTGTGGATTACTTTTTCCTTATATTTTGACATTTTTAAAGTGCTTGTTCTTTATGGCACAGCTTATATGTCACTTCCTCAAAGAAGCCTACTTTAATCATGTCACTTGAGCCATCATTGTTCCCCAGTCCACCCACTCTCTGTATTGTACTCTTGTAGTTTCTTTTGTAGCAAGTGATTTGACTTATCTTGCTTAACTAAGTAATTGAAATGACCTAGACTACTTGATTTTCTCTTTCTACTAGAATGTAGCCTTAACACAGGCAGAGATCCTGCTTGTCTTGTTCAGCTGCTGTATAGTCAACACTTAGCATAATACATAGTGCGTGCTGAGTGATCAGGACTATCTACTCAATAAACAAGTGGATGAAGACAGAAGGCAATGCAGAACTGTGGAAGGTCCTTTATTTCTTAAGTGTACAGTTGTAGAGCAGAGTCTGCCAAGATGTGTCAAACTCATTGAACTCTACTCACATCTACTGATTCATATAGCCAGTGATACAATCAAGAGACAGAACTGTCTCTTTAGTAACTGTAGAGTTCAGTGTGAAACATGAAGTGCTTGCGAGTACAGGTAACATTTTCATTTCTGTCACAGGATAAAAGGAATGACTTAAGCCACAGACTAAAAGATATAGAAATTAACAGTTGACCACATTCATCATGTGGAATCTAATATTCTTCTTGTGGCTCATGACAATAGAGGGAAGGCTGACTGGTAAAAGATCAAATGTATCTTGTGAAGACAGAAAAAAGACATTTTTGTTAGGAGACTCAAACATTGCACCAAGAATGTAGGGCTGCTGGATTTAATAAAAACAAATAAGAACTAGATGCCTAGTTAAATTTAAATTTCCAATTGCAAATAAACAATGAACATTTTAAAAATAGAATTTGCCTCATGCAATAGTTTGTATTTTGTCTAGCAACCCTACAAGAGTGTTTCCATTCCAATTCTCATTTTTCTATACTGTTCACAAACATATTGTAAGAATTTTATCAGATTTCTTTCTGATTTCTGGACATAATTTCCTGAATCATGATTCATGAAATTATAGTATTCTGTAAGAAGTGAATATAATTTTAGTATTGGTCATGTGTGTTTACCGAGTCACAGTGCACATTAGAATACTAAAGGTGAGAGAATTCCTTCTATAAAGATGTGTACACAGAATCCCCAAAATTCACTTCAACTTTGAGACTCCATACTCTAAGTTAATTATGACCCACTGAGATTTCCATCATTGCATGTGACCTGTGTTGCTGAATGCTTTGGCTCTGTCACTGGGCCTTGTTCTGTCATGGCTGATTTTTACTTACTTTTACTCTCTGTAAGGGGGGGGGGATACTGAAACTGATATATGGGGTTGTTTTTAAATTTTATTTATTTTTTTCTTGTTTCAGAACCTTTGTTTGTTTATCCACTCATTTTTATGGTCGGCTTAGCCCGCCCCGAGGGCAGGGCTGGCGCAGCATGTGGTACCAGGGATCGAGCCGCGGTCCCTGAAGCTACCCAAGCTTTTCCAAGGAGGTGCTTTAGACCACGGAGCCATCCCGCCAGGCCTCAAATATATGGGTTTTGAAAAAAAGAAGAAACATTCTTAGTCAGGCCTCACTGCTTGCTATCAGTACTATGAGCAAGCCAGGGTTATTCTGGAGTGGTCTGAAGTTCAGAGGTTTGTTTGTAACTGTGCCCAGCTTGGAATAAACTTGTGATGGGATTCATCAGTTGTTTTAGGCATATTTTGTTGTCATGGTTTTATAAGTAGAATATAACAGTGGAAAAGCAGTATTAACACAGGAATTAATTCATGCATAACTTTCCAGGTGAAGTCCAAAGTGCAACTTATTGAAAGTTAAATTTAATGACATTTGCTTCATAAATACCATCATTTCTCATCGTCGGTTCGCTGTGAACACTCTAGCCTCTGACATTCAGTGAAGCAATAAAGAAATCAAACATGCCTACCTAGCCTTTATGAAAATATTTGAAATTGTGATTTAATTTTTAATCTCCCATGGCAGCAGTAAAATAAATGATATAAATCTGAACAGGGAAAAATTCATTTTGCAATAACAGAGTATCACCCAAAGAGGCAAGAATTCCTGTTAATTCTAAACCAACATAGCATAGTTCCGGGTAAAAGGATGGTTGTATGTGTGACATTTTTCATTTCCGGTGGGACCAATTTATGTAACTGCTTTTCAAAGAGGCTCAAAAGTAGAGAGGCAGTTTTGACACATCCCATGGTAACAGTCTGGGTTTTAATAAAATGCATTGTTCTTCAACCTCGAATCTCCACCTTTTGCCATTGAAGCAAAATAACACAAACAGAAATCAAGAAAACTCAAAACACATGAAATAATCATCATAAAATGAAGTAAAGCCAACAAAACTATTGATTTCCTAAGTTTTAAGAAAAAGTGAAAAAATGACAAATAAATACAGTAGTGGAAAATAATACAAAAGTTTTTTTAGAAAGCAAAAAGAAAAGAGAAGAAATAGTTTACTTAATCTAAAAAGATGGAGCTTAAGTTTTATATGTTTCTTGTTTTTAAACTTTTTTATTCATTTTAATGAGAAAAAAGATAAAATGGCAATGGAACAGTTTCAGAAACAGTTTAGTAGAATAGTTAAGATAATTAATACATTGCATTTTTTTGTCTTTTTGAGACAGGGTCTCGCTATTTGAGCCCAGGCTGGTCTCGAACTCGCACCGGTCCTCCTGCCTCAGCCTCTCGAGTGCTGGGATTACAAGCGTATGCTACCACGTCCAGCTTAATACATTGCATATTGTTGTCTTCATAGTAGTTATTTAGAGTACAAGGTGCAGGCTTGATATCTTATCTAACCAATATTAGTGCAAAACTGTCATCTCAATGAACTACGAGAAAGTAGCTATGTATCTGTCCTAACTATCTTGTATATATATATATATTTCACTATAAAATGGTCCTTTATATCCCCCTTTTTTGTTTTGTATTGTCAGAAATGGGTGTACCATTGCTGTTAGAGAAGTTGTATTTGGGGAAGTCTTAAAAGGACCTTTACAGGGGCCCAGTGGGATGGCTCAGTGGTCTACAGTGCCTACCTGGGGAAGCTTGGGCGGCTTCAAGGACTGAGGTTCGATCCCCGGCACCACATGCTGCGCCAGCCCTGCCCTCGGGGCGGGCTGAGCCGGCCATGAAAATGAGTGAGCAAATAAACAAGGGTTCTGAAAACAAGAAAAAATAAATAATAAATAAAATTTTAAAAAGGGCCTTTACATACTTGATATCAATGACTCATCCAGATGGCTGACACTGATAAAAGATTCACAAGGTGCTGTACATGATTCTAGGGTAAATCCTGAGTGAATTTGGCTGAACTTATCAAATAGCAAAAGTTACATATTTAGTCATATAGGGCTTGCTTTACCTTGATCTTAACCATCCAGCAGAAAAGTGTAACCACGAGGTATAAAAAGTAAAGCCATATTAATATGTTGAGCTGTAAAAGGCTGAAATCAACAACTTCAGACAACTGCCAATAGTGCTGATAACTCAGTACTATTATGTACTATTCGGCTATATTGGGTTATTTAGTTGAATTCAAGTACGTACAATCTTTGGACTGGCATCAAGTATGAAAAGGTCCTTTATAGATTCCTTTTTAAAATCACTTACAAAATTAGTTGAGGTCTGAGGTGCAAAAAATAGTTTAGAGCTGTGAAATGAAATGCATTGGCTTTTGGTGTTGAAATGATACTAACACAATAGGCTATAGATGTAGCCACTAATTTTTCAGTGCTTACCCAGTTTGAAAGCTAAAACCAAAAATATCACATCTGCAATAATACAAAATTGTTACATAACTTTATACATAAATGACTTTTTTGGTGTCCCTTGGATTGTCAATACTTGAAGGCCTGCTCGAATCTGGTCAATAAATACGTGCTGGATATACCTATTTCAAATCTGTGAATATCCTCTATGTAAGTACAGTACCAAGATCAAATGATCAAATGTATGCACAGTTGTCCATATGATTAACTTTTTGGAACTCATGGTATCTGAGATGATTTTTTAGGATTAATGAGTTTTGTCAACTTTTGCACTATCAACATTTTGCAGAAGAAGATTCTTTGTTGTAGGTTCTATCTTTATAGTGTTTGTAATGTTTCTTGCCTCTGCTCAGTAGATATCATAGTGTATCTCCAGTTGTGCCATGTGTGTGTTTGTGTGTGAATGTGTATGTGTTTGTGATCAAATCAGGGTAAAAAAATTTATCCCCTCAACCATTTAGCATTTGTTTGTGATGAAAATACCAAAAATCCCCTATTTGTAACTGTTTTGAAGTAGAAAGCACATTATACTTAGCTGCTATAGATATAAGTGCTATGTGATAGGACATAAAAACTTATGTCTCCTAACAATGTCTGTGTACTCACTGGCCAATGTTTGTCCTTAGCCTATCCACTCCCATTCCTAACCTCTACTATTCACCATTCTACTTGCTGCTTCTATGGGTTTGACTTTTTACAACTACATATAGATGAGATTATACAGCATTTTTCTCTCTATGCACATCTTATTTCACAGAATGTAATTACTTAAGGTTCTTCTATGATATGGCAAATTGTATTTAATTCTTTGAAAGATGAATACCCTTTCATTGCAGAAATATACCATGTGAAATGGTTAGATTTATATGAATTTCAACTCCATATATTAAAGAAGGAAGAGGCTGAGCAAACTTGAGAAGGCCAATGTATGGAGAAGAGTGAACTCGGGCAAGTAGAATTGTCCTATGTAAAACCCTCAAAACTATGTTTTGTGGAGTGCTAAGGATTCCAAGGTGATTCAGTGGGGCTACAAGGGATGACAGAAGGTAGTGGAGGCTCAGTCTCACATCCTTTTTGTTCTGATCAGTTAGTTATACCTAGAAGGCCTCATAGGCTTCTGAAGCATGACTTCCTTAGTAGGATTGCTCTAAAAATCTAATGAGATAACACGTTTAAGGTTGCAAGGGCATAGAAGATACCTGGAAAGCAGTGATAACTGCTTTAGTTCCAGGTTGCTGCAGATAATTTTTTCTTGGGCTTTCTACCCCATGCATACATGCTCTGGATTAACTTATTTCTTTTTATCAGCAATGCCTCCTTTCATTGAACTGAGTAATTAAGTTACAATCTACTCATCTAGTTGTTAAGTTTATATCAAAACTAGTTGTACTTCTGAGTGTGATATGTAAAGAAGGTTAACCTTCAAGGACAGTTCAAAGTCAGACTTGATTCTGGCTCCCAGTGTTATCATCACAGGGGAGGAGCTGGCACATGGAACTGATTTTTCAAAAGAAGTGCTTCAGTGCCATTGGAATAAAAATATGTTAAAAGAAATATGTCGGCTCTGTTAGTGAAAATGTGGAAGGAATACTGAAATGAATGAAAAATCCAAGTAGTTTACAGTTCACAGTATTCTCCTTCTGTTACTTTAAAATACAATCTTGATGACTCTTTCTTGATGTTTCACAGAGAACTATGAGAATGTGTGAGTATATAGAAGGTCATACAGAAATGCTCTCATGAAAGAGAAAAATATATTTCGATATGCTTTGAAAAGAAGTGTGTCCTGTGTTATTTCACATTCCATCCTGAGAGCTACGTGGTTCTTTAGGCTCTCCATAGGAAAAGGCTTTGGAAAATATCCTCTTTATTAGCATTGGAAAAATTATTTTACATGAGAAAGAAGTAAATATGGTGCTTTATGCTTGGGTGATGGAATTATATATTTATCCTTTTAACACTATTGGTCTTCCTAGCAGAGTTAGCTAGGGTGAGAGAGAGAGAGAGAGAGAGAGAGAGAGAGAGAGAGAGAGAGAGAGACAGAGACAGAGACAGAGACAGAGACAGACAGACAGAGACAGAGAGAGACACAGACTTTGGAATAATAAAGTCATAAATACTTCCATTGCTACTCCTTCCATTGCTGCCACACTTCCTCTTTCTTGGTTTTCTTCTAGTACCACTGAAAAGCACTGACTTTCATCAGACCTAGAAAGACTTGAAGTTGTGTGCTGACTTAAAAAATCACTCAGTGACAAAGCACCAATTCCTTTGGAGAAGAGAGTTGGTTCTCTGGGTGCTCAGCCTGGGACACTCTGCAACAGTCTATCCATGTCCCTCTAGCTCTGGTCTGCTTTCTTGTCCCTATAGGAGGACAGGAAAATTTTTGCAGCTTCCAAGAGCTTTGCAATGTTGAGAGGATTTAACAGTTTAGACACAGATTCCAGAAGGATGAGGACTACACCCTGGAATTTTTTCTCATTCCAGAAGAAAAAATAAGAATGATTAATTTTTTAAAGAAGAGAATCTGGGCCCGGTGGGATGGCTCAGTGGTCTAAAGCGCCTGCTTGGGAAAGCTTGGGCGGCTTCAGGGAACTCGGTTCGATCCCTGACACCACATGCTGCGCCAGCCCTGCCCTCGGGGTGGGCTGAGCCGGCCATAAAAATGAGTGAATAAACAAAGGTTCTGAAACAAGAAAAATAAATAAATAAATAAAATAAAATTTCTAGAAAAAAAAAGAAGAGAATCATGTGTAAACGGTTTCTGATCTCAGAGTAAGGCAGGGGAAGAAGGAGGAAGTAGATGTTTGACTAATTACAAAGACACCCAGGAGGTTACTGTGCTATCAATCGTGTAATGCTGAATTGAAACACCTAAACAACGATATGTAGTTGCACTTTACGCTGGGAAGGAAGAAGGTTCCCACGAAGGTGCAGGTACCTGACTCTCAGACAGTAAGGCATAGTTAAACTTGTGTTTCCTTCAATATGTGTATGGATCTCTGGCACAGTCTGTGCCTTCATTTCTGGGTAATGATTCCTCTGGGTATAGAGACTGAGAAAGTTTAGAAATGTTTTTCAAGAAGAGCCAATGCCCCAGGGCCAGTGAGGAAGTGGTGATAAAGCTTGTGTAATAGTTCACAGCTCTTGTGGACTCTGGTTTAGACTACATTCCTTGAGCTAAGTCTCCCTTTAATGAAATCTTAGATCTTTGTCTAATCTGTAGCTTTCTTCTGAGAAACCAGGCTGCCCAAGAGATTATATATTTTAGTCAACACTTGCTGTATGGTGAGAGATGGTGGATGCTGTGAAATTTTAAAAAATACTTGCATAAATCCTATTGGTATTTTGTTTGAAATCCTCTGGTGCTTCTCTGTTTCCCATGGTCTTAGTGTCAGCTCATACTCTCCCCCTACTAGTACGCCCTTGTTTCTCCACCAGTTTCTAGACTACTCAGTGCCTTGTCTTATTGCATGGATTTGGCAAAAAAAATTTTTTTCTACTCCATGGAAAGCATTTGCCTATGACCCTTGAAGCCTGAATCCTATTCATTATTTAGGTCACAGGACCTAGTCCCCAATAGCCCTGAGAAACCATTGAGTGGGAGCAAGTTATAACGGGGCAACTGTGTTTGTTTTGGTCTACACAGTGCTGATTGAAAGGTCAGGTTTGGGGATGTGCGTAAAAACAAAGGTAAGAGTGGGAGAAATTTCATACCTAAAAGGAATGAATTGGAGCAGAGTAAGGAGGGGAAGAGGAGTGCATGAGCTTGGAGCTTCATCTGTTATCCAATTAGAAAAGAGATGTGGCACATGACTGGGCTGCAGTGCTGGGAATTCACTGGCAGGTGCTGCTCTGATCTGAACCAATGAGAGCAATATAGTGCTTGGTTAAGTTCATTTATTGTTATAATCTAAGAAAACTGTATAGCAGCTTCTGGGATTGCTAAAGAGAATTTTCCTTATAATTTTGATAGAGGTAATTATTGAATAGTTATTACTTCTTGGCTTAGTTTTTTTTCCATGAGAGGGTTATTTGTACCAGTGTTTCCTATCTCATTCGTCATACTGTAACAGATGTCCTTGCAAGTTGTAGGAGTTTGCTGCTGAATGAACCAGTGAACTATTCTTTCCCTCTCAATGTTGCCGTCCCATACCTTAACCTTACTCACTGACTCACTTTTTTTATTATTTTTTTCTTGCTTCAGAACTTTTTTGTTTGTTTACTTATTTTTATGGCCAGCTCAGCCTGCCCTGAGGGCAGGGCTGACGCAGCATGTGGTGCCAGGGATCGAACCGCGGTCCCTGCAGCCGCCCAAGCTTTCCTAAGCAGGAGCTTTAGACCACTGACCCTTCCTGCGGGGTCACTCATTGACTCACTTGTTTTTCATCTAACAAACACTGAATTTCAGAGCAACTTCTCTATGTAACGCTTTCTGATAGGTTCTTGGCCTACACTGGCAGTGAAGACCTTTCCCTCCATTCACAAAGCTCACTGAGAAGTGACTGTCAGTCAACTTTGTCAGTGTTAAAGGAGAGAAACTAACAGACTGTGAGAAGAGTTGAGTAGTACTTGAGGCAGAGGGAGCAGGGCAGACAAAGACTGGGAGGCAAAATAGCATGCAACAATTGAAAAACACTGAGTGTGGCTGAAGGAGAGAGTTCATTGTAGTTGTTTTTTTGATCTGCTGCCAATCAGAACTGGTGGCCTTGAAGATTATATCTTCTGGGTTGGCTATCACCCCCTGGCAAGTGAGACAAGCAAGCCTTCTGACTATGAGGCCTACAGATCATGAAATCTCTTTAAAGAGCCCACAGAAACTCAATCCAACTGCCTCTCTCACATACACACACATTGGTGCATGCACATGTGTGTACACATGTGTGCAAGACAGAGAGAGAGAAAAAGGGAGATAGATGGACAGATAGAACAAAGTATTAGTTTAAAGACTATACTGAGAAATTCTATTGATCAAAAAGAAAATAGTAAGCAACTCATTAGAAGAGTGGGACAAAGGAGGCCATTCAGAGCTGAGCATGTGAACAGCCAATAAATATGGTAAAAGTGCTCATTCTTACTAGTTGATCCCATTGCCTCATGGGATCATAGGCAGGAATTTTCGAGGGTGATTAGACTGTGACTTGCTGTGGTGCTGGATGGAGGAGGGAGACTACTGTGGGTGTGACTGCAAGGTTTCATCTGCCTCCCTGGCTCCTCCCTTGGCTCTCATGCCATGATGGGAGCACCTCTTCCTCCACCTGCCCCTTGACTTGCCATTCTGCCTTGGAGCCAGCCGTCTGTGGACTCTGACTATGAACAAAATCAAATTTCTCCTTCTCAAATTGTGAATAAAAGATTTTGTGTTTCCAGGATTAAGACAGTAAATTGTACACACTTGAGAGAGGAATTTGACATCTATTAAATTTGGCAACATGTAAACAATAGAAGGTACATTTCTCGATATCTATCTAGTTGTACTCTTGTACATAGGTTGATGGACCATTTGTTGACATTGTTTCTTTTTCATCTTTTAAAACAAAAGCTTTTATTTTGTGTAATTGCTAAAATTCTCAAAATGAATTGGATGCTGCAACAGCTGCTCTCTTGTGTTTAGGTGTCGTTCCTTCACGGAATCCATGCCTGAATCTGCGATATACAATTTTTAGGTGCCTCATTCGACCAGTTCTGGTGGTATTTTGCCTTTTTTTTTTTTTTTTGTCTTTTTGAGACAGGGTCTCGCTATGCAGTTGAGGCTGACCTTGAGCTCACTTTTGTGGCCCAGGCTGGTCTCGAACTCGCACCGATCCTTCTGCCTCAGCCTCCCGAGTGCTGGGATTACAAGCATGCGCCACCACGCCCGGCTTATTTTTCCTTTTAGCCTTTGCACTCCAGTTATACTTTCTCTTGTGCTTGGCAGGATAGCCACATTTGCCATGAGTTGACTTCTAAATGTTGTAGGCCTTACAGACATAGCGGCGGCATAGCGTGTGCATCTTATAATGGTTTCCAAAGGATGATGTTCCCTTCATCAACTTGCTTGTGCCACTGAGAGAAAGAGAAGACATTTCCACTACATCTGTTTTGACCTTGTTTCTAATGGTAAAAAATGGAGCCAATCTAGTTGTTCATTAATAGAAGTACATAAGATAAAATACATTCTATATTTATATAATAGATTCTTATATGGTATACCAATGATTGGGTTATTCATATGCTGCAATATGTTATATGTAGGAAATTTAAGTACATGTACATTTTAAAACATACCCAAACTAAAATTTATTGTTAGTGGCTAATTACAAGTGTATTTAAAACAAATATTTTGGAATGATGCACATATAATTAATAATTGTATTGCCGGGCGTGGTGGCGCACGCCTGTAATCCCAGCACTCGGGAGGCTGAGGCAGGAGGATCGGTGAGAGTTCGAGACCAGCCTGGGCTACAAAAGTGAGCTCAGGACCAGCCTGAGCTGCATAGCGAGACCCTGTCTCAAAAAGACAAAAAAAAAATTGTATTTATCTTTAAAGAGGGCGAAAGAAAGTGGGATCAGAAATTTGGGTCCAACATAATGTCTTTACATATAAGACTTTTTGTTTTATATGTGAAGAATAATACACAAAGAAATGTTTAAAAACTGGCTTTTTGGGAATTGAAAAGAAACTCATTTGCAGCATTTGAAGATTTCCATGGTCTAATATTCCCAAAATGTCCAATCTCAAGCTACTAAAAATTTAACAACTAGCTCACAAAATTCTTGGAAATATAACACATGGTGTATCTAACAGTGTTAACTGGAGGAACACTTTTAATATAAGATGTATATATATATATATATATATATATATGTGTGAATATATTATGCATAATATGTATACATATACATATATATTCAAACATAACTTATATGTTAGCCATACAATAGCCACTGGCAGTCAGTTGTAAAAGAATACAAAAGGGCTGTTTGTACACTGGAGAACCCAACAATTCAGTTGAAAGTTGGAGGCCTGGGACTCACTACAGAGTCCCTGGAGAGTCCACATCTGAAATGTGATGGGTCTGTGATGAAAGGCTAGAGTCTGTATTGGAAGAATGGAGAATGTGTACTAGAAGCCTGAAGGTGAATGTCCGAAGGTGATGGGGAAGACTGGAGCTCTTCTGACGAAACGGAAGACATTCTTCTTTACATTTTTGTCCCATGCAAGCTACATACAAGCTATTGTTCAGCACCACCCCCACCCAGCGTGAACTTTCCCGTTTCAGTAAATCATGACTGAGTCACACGAAGAACTATGCTAGACCAATCATCCCAGCAACTCTGACTGAATTTGACACCTCAGTTAACTAGTGCATATGGATCTTGAGAACGAGCAAGAGATTTTCTCATTCGTAATAAAATCTATGCTTCTTAAGCTTCAAATTGCAGAGATTGAGGGAATTGTTTCTCATGCAACAATTCATGTTCCATACCATTTATTTTCTATATGTTCTTGTCAGTATTAAGATATTTTCTTTCTAAGGTCAAAGTTATATTTGTCCTTTGTAGAAAAAATGTATCAAAGAAATAAGAAAGATTATATTTTTAGTGAAATTTTACATTTTTGCCCTTTATATTGCTATAATTGAATTTGTGATTTTAGAGTTTATATTTTGTAATTAAAACCAACAAAGGAAAACATATCTATTACGTTGTTCTTTGACTCATGATAAAAGAAAAACCCAAGATGAGTTACACTTAGGAACAAAATACTTTATTTTTTTGCTTTTCTTTTTGAGACAGGGTCTCACTGTACAGTTCAGGCTGGCCTTGAGCTCAGTTTTGTAGCCCAGGCTGGTCTCGAACTCTCACCAATCTTCCTGCCTCAGCCTCCCGAGTGCTGGGATTACAGGCGTGCACCACCATGCCCGGCTAATAAACTTTACTTTAAAGAAAATAAAAACAAAGCAATACAGAAATTTACACGAGGATCAGAGAAAATTAATGATGGTTATTATATTGTATGTTATCTTCAAAATATCTGCTCAGCTACCAGATACAGGCATATAAGATTGATTCAACAATAACTGTTTCTTTCAATACAACAATCCAAAATTCAAATCAAATCATGAGTCCAACTTAGAGGCCAGAATGTTTTGTATCATACGTATGAATCTGTAATCAATTCACATACTTGCATACTATTTGAATAGGTTAATATATGCAAATATACCAACTAAGAAAAACTTTCCATGGTAGTAAAGAATTACTAGGAATAACACATTACATAAATATTGGTGTCTTAGTTACTTTTTACTTGTTGCTGGGATAAATACCCAACACTCAACATGAAAGAAGGAAAGGTTTATTTAGCTCACAGTTTGTGGAGGTTTCAGTCCATATTCGGCTGGCTCAAGGGTGAGTGGAATAGGGCAGAGAGCATCCAGTTTATGCCAGCAGAACAACAACAAAATGGTCACAGAGGCAGCCAACCAATCAGGGCAGCAGAGAGCAATAGCTCTAGTCTGTCTCTCTGTCTCTAAATTACATCAGGCTCTCTGCCTTAGCCTATCATCTCAGGCCACACCCATAGTCTCAGCAGTACTCAGACCATAATCCCAAACATAGTAAAATATGTAATCTCAGTGGATCATGGATCAAGTCTCAAACTCTAGAAGTCCCTGCCTCATGATTGCATGAGGCTTTGGGGGACAACTAGACATAAACGATAACAACTAGAATGGCAAATATATGACCAGAACTTCTAACAGTTTGGGGATAGGATATTGCACAAAGTTCTAGTATGTTGTGGACACAGACAGTGTCCATGACACTTATTGGTGGCCAGGTGACACTTGTGGGACTGAGCTCTTGATATCCACTCTGTAGACCCAGACAGAATCATGACCCATAGGGTGCAGGAATCGTTCATTTGTGGAATATGCTGATGGATATATTCTGCTGCTGTATAAAGGAATAGTTGAAAGACTGCTTTTGTGTACCTCTTTTTTCTCCTGTGCTGAATTGTTTGCCCTATTTTGTGGGTTCTTTCCATTCTCCTTCATGGAGTTGTGGTCATTTTGATCCCTCTCTAGAATATCTTTTAGTAGTTTGTGTAGGGTTGGCTTTGCCATTAAATTCTTTAGTTGTTCTTTGTCCTGGAAGTATGTCATTTCTCTATTGAACTTGAAAGAGAGTTTTGCAGGGTATAGCAGTCTGGCCTGGAATTTGTTTTCTTGCAAGACTTGGAGTACTTCGCTCCATGCTATTCTTGACTTGATGGTTTGTAAAGAGAAATCTGCCATTATTCCAATGGGTTTCCCTTTAAATGTGATCTGTTTCTTTTCTCTAGCAGTTTTCAGTATACTGTTCCTGTGCTGAATTTCTGGGATCTTGATTATTATATATCTGGGTGTAGTTTTAATTGGGTTGATTTTATTTCGAGTTCTATATTCTTCAGTTAGTTGAAAGTCAAATTGTTTCTCCGTACTTGGGAAGTGTTCTGCTATTACCTCTGCCCATATTCTTTTTATGTCATTTGTACAGACTCCTTCTTTCTCATTGATGCCTGTTAGTCTTAGTTTGTTCCTCTTTGCATCATCTTGAAGATGTTGAATTATTTTTCTTGCATCCTATTTGTTTTTAAGAGATCTTTTCTTCTGAGTGTGGTGGCGCATGCCTGTAATCCCAGCACTTGTGAGGCTGAGGCAGGAGGATCAGTGTGAGTTCGAGAATAACCTGAGCTACAAAATTGAGCTCAAGGCCAGCCTGAACTGCACAGTGAGACCCTGTCTCAAGAAGACAAGAGAGAGAGAGAGAGAGAGAGAGAGAGAGAGAGATCTTTTCTTACTTCTTCACTAGCTGCAATGGCATCTTTAGGGTCTGAAAGTCTATTTTCACTTTTATTCAAATGGTTTTGCCAGCTTGTGATTCAGGTTTTCACTTCCCGTATAGCACTTTGAATCTGCTTCATGCACTCTATTACTTTCTTTTATTGCTCTGTAGAGATAAGAAACTAGCATCTTAAAGAAGGGAAGGACAATAAATAAAGCTTCGAGTGGGTTGAAATCTGTTACTTAAGGATTCCAGAAAACTGGGATTTAAGAAGGCAAGTAACAGCTTATCCTGATTGAGGTCACTCCCCTTACTTGAGATGTTGGTGATTATCTCCTCCTCTCCTTGTAATCCTTTTATTAAAAATTGTGTGAACCTAGCATTAAACAAAGAGTGAAGGTCAACAGAGGTTATAATCCTAAATAAAAAGGAGATGCTTCTGGAGCTCTGGGCTCACTTCGAGAGAGACAGATCTCAGTGACACCTCCGAAGTTACATTCGATTGTTTTCATTGTTTCTTTTGGCACTAGACCATAACACACATCATGGCTCATTCAAAGACTCCATCATTTTTTTTATTTTCCTCTATTTTTTAATGAGTGTTGTCTTCTTTATAAGCACTTAGTACTTCTTTTATTATAGGTTTTATTTATTTCTTTTTTTTTTTTTTTTTTACTTCAGACAGTATTTCTGATCTGATTTCCTTTATACCTTTCTGCAGTTGTCTCTTTACTTCAGAAGCTATTATCTCAGAGATTTCAGGTGTGTGATTTCCAATTTCTTTTATGCTGTTTTCTCCTTTATTTGTTCTGGATAGTCTTGGGGCCTGAGAGTACATTTTGCTCCTTCTCTTTGTCATCTTGTGTAGCCCTGCCTTCTTGATGCAGACCTTTGGGAGAGTTCATACCTTAGCACCAGACCTGGATCTACCATGTTCAAACTTGTTCTGGTGGCTGTGGCTTGAGTCTGGCTGCTGAGCTCCACTTCTTCCTGCTGCAGCCCTTGGAGGTAAACCTGCTGTGTCACTCTGGCCAGATGTTCTGCTCCTGGATCAGCTGGGTGGGTCTTGTCTCTAGTCTCTCTGCAGGGAGTTCCACAGCAGTTTTCCACACTGAGGCTGTCTGATGGATGAAGTTTCACTCACATGCTGGGCTTTGTTGCTGGGCCAAATGAATTTCAAAGTGAGCCCAGGGTAGTCTCACTTTCACACTGGGCCTGGTTGCTGGGTCACATGAATTTCTGCTGGACTCTGGGTAGTCTCACTCATGTTCCAGGCCTGGTTACTGGGTTCTCCTTCTTTCTTTGCTTCTTTCCCCCATCCCGGTTTTTCATTTTCAACAATTTCCATCACAGTATCTGTTGCACTTTTCCTGTCTTATAAATATTTCCTAATAACATGCAATCCCAGAAATGGTCAAATATCTTGGCAGATTAAAGTGCCTACAAGCACTTGCAGGGACTGGGGGTTTGGTCTCCAGGTCTGCAGTGCCAGCCCTGTCCCTAGGGCGCACTCAGACATCAATGGAGAGTGGGTGTGGTGGCATGTGCTTATAATCCCAGCTCTCAGGAGGCTGTAAACAGGCAGATCACTATGACTCCGATCTATTAGTGAGACCCTGAACATCCTTTCCCCCCAAATACAAATAATAATAATAATAATAATAATAATAATAATAATAATAATAAGTAATCCCAGTATTCTGTGCATTATTGTTTTTAACGTTTTATATATTTCCTGTCCAACTTTTAATAGATGACTAAAATATATACTGTATTTATGGCCTGTCTTAGTTACTCTGCTCTTGTTGCTGGAACAAATATCTGACACTCAAACTTAGGGAAGGAAAGATTTATTTAGCTCGCAGTTACTGGAAGCTTCACAGTTTAAAGCACCTGAATTACATTAGACCTTGGAGCCTTATTTGCTTAGCAGAGAGGGTCAGTGTTTCTGTCTTCTCCTAACATCTGTTCCCTGCCCAAGGAAGCCTCAATCACAGACACTTCCGCCTTTCACTACAGGGTCTGGAAGAGAGGCTGGGGTGCTACCATGTGCAGGATGAGCCTCTCCTCACCTCCAAAGGAGGCCACTGGCCTGGGGAGGGGGCAGAGCACATGCTGCCAGGTTAATGGTTAGCATCTCTATGGCTGGGCTCCTTGAGCTCTGCCCTGGTCCTCTGGCCCCACCCCTCAAGCCACCCACTGCTCCTCTAGCTGGGTATGCCCCATGACTTACATGAGGCTATGGGGGCGCAACTAGACATAAGCCATAACATGGCCCTTAACCCTCACTATGTATTCAAATCACCAGGGGAGGATTTTTAAAATAATAGCAGTGTTAGGTCCCATTCCCAGACTACTTGCTCACAAACTTTGGGTGGGAGAAGAGATAAATTTCAGAAAATTCTTAGATAATGTTAATGTGAAGTTTAGGCTGAGCATTACTATTTCTGTGTCTTTCTACATCGTTTTAATTGCATCATTTTAGATTAATTATATCACTTGAGATATTTCTGGATGCAAGGAATAGAAATACCAGTAAAACTCATTTAAAAAACAAAAGAGTGCTTTTTGTTTCTGTTAATTGAAAAGTCTAGAAGTAATGGACGCCTTTGGCACTACGTGATCAGTACCCCAGCTAATTTTTGGCATTCCCTTCACTGCTGTTCTCAATGAGCTACCTTCCTGTATCATTAAAATTTAGGTAGAAAGAGGTATATAATTTCCTATGGCTCATGGATTACTTGAATAAAAGTACCCAGTTCTGCACTAGTTGGACTAATATGTACCTAATAACGGTGTGCAGATAATAGGCACATTACCCTTAATGCTGCCGATTTATGAACAGTGACAAGGAGGGAAATCTAAACTATAGAAAGGGGTTCAAACGGAATGTTCATTAGTTCAGTACTTATGCACTTTGGATTGTACTACTGCAAAAATAGTTTATTAACCTAATTTGAAAGTATATACGACATAGTGGAATACACTTTAAACATGATTTTAATTGTATAATATTGTACCATATGGATGCATTCTTATTTAACTCATATATATCGCATCTTCATGAGCAGAGGACATAAAACAAAATATGATTTACAAATGGTCATTAAGCAGTGAAAATACTATTGCATATATATATATATATATATATATATATATATATATATGCAATCAATGGCCGTAAACCAGCTATAACCATATGACCCAATTTTCCTAGAACAAATCTTATCAATACCTGTGATCCCAGAATAATTATTAGCAGTAACCCATGGAGCATGCAAAAATGTCCTGCTTAGGAGGATAAGTTACATGGCTATCCTACTTTATGCATAAATATCTGTACATTTATCTGATAATTTTTTTCAGATAGATTTTTCTTTTTTTTTAAACTGGTACACTGTTCACACCTATATTTCAAGTTTGGAAATGTATATGTGCAAGCAGCAATAGAAGAGTATTTATGAAGAATGCATAATCTCTGAGAGTTATGAAAACATCCCTGCTACCAATACATTTCTAAATACAAAACTGACTACCATATTTGTTAACTTCTGTGTAGCAAGAGAAATTCATTTTCAAAACAGATAAAATTCAGTCTTTAGGTGTGAATGGTATGAATGACAGTCTTTTTTCCCCCCTTTTTAAAATTTCTTAGTTGTTTGGGATCCTTAAGCATGCACAAAGCTTTGAACAAGAGGGTCTGCCAAGGAACTGGGCACCTCTGCACATCCAGTTGGGCCACAGCTGGGAAGGCTTCTGGATAGTCCACATCTGGGGCAGAAACACTCGACTTGTCAGCCTTGTTGCCGTGGTTTGGATGCCCCCCGCGCCCACGTCCACCTCGCCCTCCCCTACCACCCCATCCGAGGCGGCCAAGGTCTCCAAAGTTGATCTCCAGCTGAGACGTGATATCATTTGCGGACTTCCAGAAGTGATGGTCCATCATGGAGTCTTCAGCGTGAGCCTCTTCGCTCTCTGATTGATGAAGAACAAATGCCTTCTTCCACTGCCCATCAGCACCTTCGTTTGGTTTCCGGATATTCTACTTTTGCTCGGTCTTTATTTTGGATCGCCTACCACTCACCCAAAGTCATCTCTTTTGGACCCTCTTCCTTAACTTCATTCTCTTTATTTTCAGTGTGTGCCACAGGGCGCTCTTCACTTTCAGGTCTTTCCTAAG
Source organism: Myocastor coypus (assembly GCA_004027025.1). Lineage (NCBI taxonomy): Eukaryota > Metazoa > Chordata > Mammalia > Rodentia > Myocastoridae > Myocastor > Myocastor coypus. The sequence continues at coordinate 8,496 of PVJA010017738.1, read as the reverse complement.
TCACATTTGATTGATCCAAGTCAGTTAATTCATCTTTCTCAGTTCCTCAGTTGTGAGATCCGCTACCTTCTCATTTGTCCTCATGCTTCAGGCTAGATCTATCGCTTCCGCGCACCTATCAGATTCACGCTGGCCATGAGCATCAAACCCATCTCCTCTGCTCATGCCACAGCGAAGGCCACGACCACCTTGCCCTCTTCCAAGGCCACCACGTCCTCGAATAATCTGGTCAGTAATGGTCTATCAACTGAAAATTCTCCTCCTTCACCCTTTTCTTCAAGTGGTTTTTCAAATCTTCTTTCACGAGGTGGTCGCCATTCTGGTCTCCTATCGATTATTTTCCCTTCCCGCTGAAGCTGCTGATCAGGTCTTCCAAGACGTCTTATTCCTTCTTTCTTCAGCGCCACGGACGGCAGTGCCTCCTCTTTCTTGTCCTCCCGCCGACGTTGGGCGGCAACGGGTTCTTACGGTCCTTCTGGGACTCCTTGCGCAGCTGCTTGCCCGCCGCGGTGGAGTTGGCTCCGGGGCCCACAACACCGCCCCCTCCGGCTTCTTTTTTTCTTGTTCTCCGCTGCCTTCAGCACCTACCTCAAAGGGCTCTGATTCGTCGTCAAATAACTGGTCGAATCGGTTGCTGATCACTCAGCTGAAGCCTTCTCGTAGGTACCCAGGCGTGATGGTGGCTCAGCGGTGCGTTCCTCCACGGATTGCAGCGGGCCGCGCCTCCTGCTTCAGCTCTTCCCACAAGATGGCCAGGACGAGAGAGCCAGATAGATTTTTCGATAAAAGAAATTCTGGGACAAAGAACAGAAATGTTTTAAAGTACTGGAAACACAAGGACAGGGAAATCTCCACCACCTGAGCTAAAACCATTTTACATTAGCAGCACATGAGATAGACCATTACACAAAATCATCAGCACTGAATGTTCCCTCTTTCTGTCTGTTTCTCATTTTTAGTGCTTGCTAATTTGTTAAGCGAAAGAAGAAAGCATGCCAATGATTTGACTGGTAGCTCCTTAATTACTGGTGAAATCGAATATTAATTTTTACTGCTTAATGACCATTTGTGAGTCATATTTTGTGGTTTTTGTGCTTTGCTCATAAAAAGACCATTGTATATGATTCCCTTGAGCACTGATTTGTTGAAACCTTTCCTGTTTGCAAGGTGTATTGTCTTTTTGTAACATCACAAACTTTATAAGTTTGTCTACATAGAGTACTTTTGTGATTATTTTCATTGCTTTTATGCGAGGAATATGCACCATCATCCTGAAATCAGATTGTTATTTTACCTTGTCTTTATAATTTTCCATATCTTTTTTAGTTTGTTTTGGTTTTGAGACGATTTCTCACTGTATTGCCCACACTGACCTGGGTCTCTTGGCTCAAAGGATTCTTCTACCTCAGCTTCTGTAGTGACTGGGACCACAGATCTGTATCACCATGCCTTGTTAGTTTTTTAAAAAATTGACTCTTGAATATAGTTGGGGTTTGTTTTTGTATAAACTGTGAAGAAATGTCACTTTATTTTTTTCCCAATGCTCAGCGTTTCCTCTATCAACTTGACTGAAGTTGCCTCACAGGTATAATTTCAGGCAAAAGTTGACATCTTTATGATTACCTGTCTCATGCTTATAATCCAGGTACATTGTGTGTCTCTCCACTTACTCACGTTGCTTTTTTTTGTCTTTAATTTATTCACTGTGTTTTTCAAACAGGCCTGCTTACTTCCTGCATTTTTTTTCCTACTTGCTTCACATAATGGTAAGGTGTACAGATTTTTTTTCTCATTATTTTCTCTCACTGTTGCATAATAAAGATATTGATTTTGAATGTTTATTTTGTATATAATTAGTTATTATTTCTCCTAGATTTTCAGCTGGCTGATTCTACTGGCATTTTTAGGGAGATAAACAGGTAATCTATAAGAATTATAATTATATGTCCTTTTTCAGTGGTTATGCTTTGAATTTGTTTTTCATGTTACTAATAGCACTTTATAAAAGTACATGATTTAATTGTAGAGAAAATGTTTGTTTTGTCTGTACCTTTAAAGAATGGGCTTGAGTAAAATGTTGACATCAGGATTAATAAACACATTTTTAAATTAATAAAAAGGACCTTTTTGTTTTATGTTTACTAGGTTTTTATGTCTCTTAAGTTGAGTTCAATTAAATGTATTTTTCTATTTGTGCTTAAAATATATCTTCTTCCTTTGCTCTAATAATGTGATAAATAATATGAATAAAGTTCATAATGTTACTGAATTTTGGAGTACTGAAACCTCCTTGTGGGGGTGTTTTTTAGGTTCTTTTTGTCTTGAGTGAAGAATTGCTCAAGTCATAAATAGTAGCCAAGTATTTCTTTGATATAGGTTCTCACTGTGTAGTTTAGGTTAGACTTAGACTCACTGTGTAGCTCAGGCTAGCCTCAAACTCAAGGCAATCCTCCTACTTCAGCCTCCAGAGTGCTCAGACGATAGTTGTGCACCACCACACCAAACTGGTAGCAAAGTTTTATTAACGATAGAAAAAAATAACAGGCTCTGTAGAGTGACTGTGGGCCAAATAAAAATATAAAATCAGTGCACTCTATAGCACCAGGGTGGGCTGCCATGTGAGGGAGAACAAGATGCAAAAACTCAATGTGGATTGCCTTGTTGGATCAGCCATGCCTCAGGCTGATGTAAGGTCTAGCTCACAATATCAAAAACTTGCATGAGTTCTCATGAAAAATCCATGTACAGAGCTTTGGAAACTTTCACTTTTTGGGAATGTGTCCTAGGAATTTGTAGCTAGCAGGTGATCCTTATGTACTTACAGACTTTTGCCATTTCTTAATCTCCTGTCTCAATAAGGATGGGGAACAGGCAGAATGTTGTGCCCTTAATTGCTACTCCCTAAAAGCATTTGTGTTTTCTTCTGGGATAGAGAGGGACTTAAAAGCCTTCTTATTTATTTATTTATCTTTTACTGTATTGGGAATTGAACTCAAGACCCTGCGCTTACCAGGAAGGTGCTTCTTTTTCCAGGCTATCTCCCTAGTCCAAAGCTATTTTTATAATAAACCCTGACTGTTCATTTAGGTATAGACATGCACAATATTGCTAACTAGAGCAGAACTAATTTGATGTTCATTTTGCATTTTTCTATTATGATTTGGGTCTTGTAGTCCCCCAAAAGCCTTATGCAGTCATTGGGCATCTTCTGGAGTTTGTGATTGATTATTGTGAGTGTGGATGCTGCACCTGGCCAGGGGCAGGTAGTCTGCATCACAATGTAAGGGTAGAGAGTCTAGCTCCTGCCTGAGCTCCAGCCCCTCCCGTTGCTCTCTTGCTCTCTGCCATGTGCTACTCTGCCTTGGAGCCAGCAAAGTATGGACTGAAACCTCCAGTAACTGTGAGCTAAATAAACCTTTCCTTCTCCGATTTTGAGTGTTGGGTACATGTCCAAGCAACAAGACAACAATAACTGAGACACTGTAAATTTTGGGTCACATCACTTCTGAGCTCTGATATGGTTATGTTAATCATGTAAGAAGTGTTTGCCTGGGGGTTGATTGGACAATGTTGATTGGCCCTCAATTCATCCCTATTCAAAACAGAGGATACCCAGATAAGGGGTTTATAGGAACGTTGAGCTATACTCAGAAACCTGGAGCAATTTAGTTAAACCTGTGATCACCAGGATTCTAGGAAATGTGGAACCCCACATGCCTGAGCCTACCAAAGACCAAAACATTTTTTTTTCCTTGAGATGAAAGCATCCCTCGGTCATAAGTACTCTAGAACCATTTCACCAGGGCTAAGAATATGATCAGCTGGACCCAGACCATCAACTAATCCTTGAAAGCTGACCTTGTATCTGCGGGTGGCCTAGCCTGATGTCCTATGTCAGAGCATGTCCCCTCTAACTACCTGAGCTGGAGTTCTTGCTTATCTTTCCTATAAATTTCTCAAGTTTCTGTTAAAGGAAACTTTACCTTTCCTTTTACCAGGTCCTATTGATGCAGGAAGGAAAAAACTGATCTGGGATGGATGACCTCCAATAGGGAACCTCCAAATGATATGGGGAAAACCGATCCACAACCTGAAAAGTACCTGGGATGAGTTCATGTTCTCTAAAACTGAAGAATGAATTTTAGGAACAAAGGGAGGTAATGAGTAGAATATATTTTTTGAGGGAAAGAAAGCTTCTGTCCAAGAGAGGGACAGGAGGGGAGTCCCGAGTGTATGTGCCCAAGAAGCTGTCTCTTCCAGGGACTTTTATAGAGAAGAAGTGGGAACTCAGGTGGGTATGAGGTGGGATAAAACTGTGATCAACCAATGAGATTACAAGCACCATTGCTCAGGGAAAATTAACATTGGCATCCAATGGGAAGGCAAGTCACGTAGCAAGCAGGCAAGAATACAGAGTAAGGTCTCTTCATGTTGGTTATAGGCTGGTGCTCTTTCAAGGTGATCAATACCTACTTACAATATCAATCCCTGATGCCCACTCTTGAGGAAGTATGTAGTTGCTTCTGTTTGTTCTTGTCTTGAGATCTGACTCATAGTGGAGGAGTGTGTCTCTAGTCTCAAAGTCACTTTGTCTTCCATGTCGTCCTTCAGGGCCTGACCCTGTTGGACTGCGTATAATATTTCTATCTAATTCAGTTGCCTATAACACTATCTTCACCCTTTGTATACCTCTAGTACCTGAACTCATTTCTGTATTTTCGACTATATGAATGTCATCTGTCAACTCTTAGGGTGGCTATGACATGGTAAATAATCAAGAAATGTTACTTCAATTTGGGTTTCCAATCCATATCCTGGCTTATTATCAAACCTCAGTTCTAAGTTTGGTGATGGATTTTTTGGTACACTCCCACACCCCATGTCCACTGTGTGTACAACTGAACTTTCTAACTTTCTCCTATTTCCTTCTGCTCAGTTCTGAGCATTTATTTTGTACATAAGTATTTCTGTGTTATTTTTATCCGGTTGATTTACTGAATTTTACATGGCGAACATATAATCTTTTAGAATTTAAGTATATATCATTTCTGAATAGTTAAACTTGATTTTTTTTATGTGTTTCTGATAGAACTTTGAAAAACTGCATGATTTTATTGAAAAAGTATTATTTTTTTGTAATTCTTATTTCCTTCTCCCCAGTTTCTTGGTGTCTCAGTTACTCTGCTGTCATGGCTGGGACAGATACCCGACATTCAAAATGAAGGAAGGAAGGGTTTATTTGCCTCACAGTTACTGGAGGTCTCAGTCCATTGTCAGCTGGCTCCAAGGCAGAAAACTACCATGGCAGCAGCAAAGAGCAAGAGAGCAAAATGGAGAAGTAGCAGCAACAATGACAAGAGAAGTCTGTCTCTCTTATGTTGCATTTAGGCTATCCATCTGAGTCTATGGAAGTACTCACACCTAAAATCCCAGCAGTACTAAAGCCCATAATCCCAGTGGATCATGGCTTAACCTCAAACTCTAGAAGTCTCTGCCCCATGACTGCATGAGGCTTTGGGGAGACAAGTAGACACAAACCATAGCACATGGTTTCTGGTAATTTTAACAATTTGGTTTACTATAAATTAATGACCTGATGTAACATCATGTTCCATGGTGAGAACACTGGAAAATGAAAAATATATACTTTTTTAAATGTCAGGTTCACTAAGTTATTGCTATTCAAAAAATTGGCTGAAAAAACTAACTCAGGGGCCGGGTGTGTTGGAGCATGCTTGTAGTCCAGGCACTTAGGAGGCTGAGGCAGGAGGATCAGTGTGAGTTCAAGACCAGCTTACAAAACTAAGCTTAAGGTTAGTCTAAACTGCATAGAGAGAACTTGTATCGAACAAACAAACAAGCAAGCAAGCAAGCAAACAAACAAACAAAAAACTGACTCAGGAGCTGGTGAGATAGCTCAGTGGTCTAAGCGCCTGCCTGTCAAGCACAAAGACTCAGATTGCATTCCTGGTTCTACATGCTGTGTCTGCTTTGTATCTAACCAGCTACTAAAACTGAGTGTGTTGGTGTACTCCTATAATGCCAACTCTGGAGAGGCTGAGATGGGAGGATCACTATGAGTCTGAGCCACATAGTAAGACCCTGTACTAAATAAATAAAATAAACAAACAAATAAATAAATAAACTGGCTCAATATTGTATGATATCAAGATTTTTTCCAGGAGAAACTGAACTATATAAATTTTTATAGCAATTCTAAACTATTAACATGTAACTCATTTTAAAAAAAGTGAATCAAAATAAAACATATTGGCCCCAGCACCAGAACTCAGCCCCTGCCCACTGCAGCTCTGGGCAACTGACTGGCCAAACAGTGGGTACGCAGGCAGGAACTCTTGGCCTGTGGCCCGCACACCTCCACTGGAACTTGGCTCCCATACACAGCAGTCCAGATGACCAGTGGGTGTGCAGGTAGGACCGTTCGGCCTGTAGCCACCACACCTCTACCGGAACTCCACCCCCACTCACAGCTTGTGATTGGCAGGCACGTAGGCAGGAAGACTAGATCTGCATTCTTGTGCCCCTGGAAATTCTACCTCACCCAGAACCCAGCTTCAGCATCTGCTGTGGAACACTGCAGCAAAATTCCATGCAGATAGGCTGGGGGTCAGACCCTATCAGCTAACCCAGCAGCTGAGCATCTTGCCAGAGGAGCACAGTGTGCTCTCCAAAAGCTGCATGAGGAAGAAGCTGAGCACAGCAGCCAGACCCAGCCAGGCACATATGGACAATCTCAAATCTGGTAGATCCAGACCCAAATTTCAGTAATCCCAAAGGGCATACCTTCACCAAAGATCTGCACCAAATGTCAGAGTTCACTGCTATGCAGAATGATATAGACAAGGAGCAAAATGCGATCTCAGGTCCTGAGACCACTGGGAACAAATAGAGGAGACATTACCATAGAAGAAAATGGGAATCATGCAGTCAAATTTCTGAATTAGTAACATCTGAAAAAAGTAAAAAAACAAAACAAAACAAAACAAAAAAAACAAATGAAGAAACGTATAGAGGAACTCAGATGGGAGATAACATCTGAAGTAAAAAAAAAGAAATCTTGTAATTACTAGAGGAGGAAGTAAGAAAAACAGCTACAAAAATATAGAGGGAATCAGATCAGAAATAACCTCTGAAGCAAACAAAAATATCTAAATTAATAGTGTCTGAAGTAAAGGGAAAATTGCAGAAATGTAGAGAGGAAAGCACAACAGAAATAATCTCTGAAGTAGAAAAAGCAAGGATAACTATGTGAAAGACTTAATAAATGTCTCTAAGTAAGACATTGATAAAAAATTAGAGAATAGAAAAATAACAGAATCCTTGAATGAGCAATATGGGAAACAAATAGGGCACATGAAACTGCTTCATAGAGATATAGAAGAAAAGAAAATCTCAGTCACAACCTGGCAACAGTGTATGAACAAAAGTGAAGATACAGTCTCAGATTTTGAAGACACAGTCACAGCTAGTGAAAAGGTAGGAAAGCATCTCTTAAAAGCAACCGGAATGCAGGAAAAATATTTCAACATCTGCAAGATGATGCAAAAATGAACAACATGAGATTAATAGGAATTAATGAGAAAGAAGGAGTCAATACAAATGATATAAAAAGAATAAGGGCAGAAGTAATAGCAGAAAATGTCCCAAATAAGAGAAAAAATCTGACATTTAGTAACCGAAGCATACAGAACTCCAAATAACATCAACCCAACTAAAAATAAACCCAGACATACAATACTCAAGATCCCAGATATCCAGCAGAAGAATAATACATTAAAAGCCACTAGAGAAATACATAGAAATGAAACAACTCCCTTCTCAGGAACCAGTGGGTTACAGATGAAATTAAACAATATTTACAATTTAATGAAAATTCAAGCAGAACCTCCTGAAATTTATGGGATGCAATGAAAGTAGTAGGGAAATTTATAGCTCTGAATTCACACATTAAGAAAACACAATGGGAACAAATACCCTTAGGTAGCTCCTAAACTGACTAGAAAAGGAAGAGTAAAACAAAACCCAAAGCGCAAAGACAAGAGGAATTTATAAAGAGTAGAGTAGAAATTAATTCAATTGAGACAAAGAAAACAACAGAAAGAATTGATCAAAAAGCTGGTTCTTTGAAAGATTAAATAAAATTGATAAGCCCCAAGTTAACCCCATCAAAAAGAGGAAAGAAATGACTCAAATTCAAGCAATAATGAATGAAAAGGGTGAAATTACTACAGACCGAGCAGAGATTCAAAGGATCATTAATTGCTACTTTGAGAAACTTTACTCACAAAATTGAAGACATAGATGAAATGGACAGATTCCTAGAAAGGTACAAACTTCCCAAACCCAATGAGGAAGATATAAGAAGTCTCAATAACCCAATAACAACCAATAAAATAGAAAATATAATAAGTTTACTGCCGTGCGTGGTGGCTCACGCCTGTAATCCCAGCACTCAGGAGGCTGAGGCAGGAGGAT
>PVJA010017737.1:0-41189 GCA_004027025.1 Myocastor coypus | reverse complement strand
TTAAAAAAAAAAAAAAAAAAAAAAAAAAAAAAAAAAAAAAAAAAAAAAAAAAAAAAAAGCAGAAGAAAGCAGAGACAGTGGCCCAGGGGTGAGCTGGTTCTTTCACCATTATTTTTCCTGAAAGAGTATAAATGAAATCTTGTTCATTTAGTGGGATTTGGCTAGCACCTGTCTTCTGGTTTCCACAATGTCAAATCTCTTCATTTTCCGGAGGATGAAGCTTTCTGTATTTAATTCCTGTTAAGTTTATCATGTTCCTTTCAGCTTTTAGTCTGTATCAGTACACATTTCCAATACATGTAGCCACGTTCTTATGCACAACTGGCACATGTGTGCAACACATCTTAATTTATTTTCCCAAACTCTTCCCACTCCTTTCTACCTTTCTTTCTCTTAATCTCCTTCCTTCAGGAGAAAGATTTATCTCCCTGGTTCATGCTAGCTCTTCTTCATTTGCTCTTCATTTCAATGTTGGCTAAGAGGAGCCATGTCATATTTAAGCTTGGGTGTCTGATTTATGTCACCTAGCATTCTCATCCCGAAGGGCACCCACTTCCGTACACATGACACAAGTTTATTCTTCTTTAATGGAGGTCAAATCTTGCAGGCAAGCCACTTAAGTTCCAGTGTGGTGATGTAGAATCTTGGCATGAGTTACAGCATTTGGGCCGGTTGTTTTTCCTTTAAACTTGTTTAAAATGATCACCACTTCAAAGTTACCCTTCCTCCTTTTTAATATTCTCTGTGACAATGTCCAGCCCAACTTTAAGATTTGATGTTGTCTCATAGTTATTCATTGAGCTGACCAGTAGAGCCCAAGACATAAGACAGTGCTTTGAGGTTCTTAGAGAAAAGGCATAAATAGACTTAAAAGGACCTGTGGGTCCTCGGATCTTTGCTGAGTCACTGTCTCACATTGGATTAGGACATTCAGAGCTGGCAAAAGAAACGATTACTTTCTTGCCTCTCACTTAATGAGAGCCGAAGAGAAGCTGGCAGCTGTCATGGTGATGGGCCTTTGTCCAAATCCTCAGGGAGGCATTGAGCAAGACCATCAGGTACACTTGTGCCACCACCATGCTCCTGTATCCGGGCCACCGTCCCATTTTATGGCCTCTTTACTGCCCTCTTCAAAGAGAGAAAGTTGGTTCATTCACTGGGAAAGATCCCGGACCTGGACTTGACAACTATTATTATTATTATTTTTTACCCACTACTATTTTGCTGAGTACCTACTATGTGCCAGAAATTTCCAAATTTTATATTTCAGACCTGGTGATTTCATAAAATAGGCTGAAATTTTATAAGGAAATTCAAACTTTAAGTGCTCAGATCGCCCATACTAGCGGAAGTTGTATTTTGGACTTAAACATAAATTCCTATTCCAAAATGCATATGTGAAATATATATATATTTTTCAGTTTTGAAGTAGATGCTCTATTCGCTGATCAAGTCATGAAACACCATGGTAGATGCCTTAGGTCATCCTTCTAATAAGCCTGTTGATCTGGTCTTCCCTATTTCCAGCATCTCCACCTTCCACGAAATCTATTTCCAGCATCTCCACCTTCCACGAAATGGGTGGTCTCTTTCTTCATGCCACTTCGTGGAGATGGTAACTTCAGTGGTCACAGGAAGTTGTTGCCCTCATAGACCTGGTGAATCAGATCCTCCATGCAGACGATGGCATATTTACCAAGAAATCGAGTAATCACTGAATTATCTGTCAAGGCAATTAATTTCTTACTGACTTTGCCATAGCCATGCTTGTGTATTAGTTCATTTATTGACGATATGTATTTGGTACAGGGTCTCACTATACAGCTTGGACTCGTAGTGATCTTCCTGTTTTCAGCCTCCGCAGCACTGGGATTATAGGTGTGCACCATCACACCAAGTCGTGGTGGCCGGCTCAGCAAGCCCAGGGGTGAGTCACTGTAGCATGTGGTGCACGGGATCGAACCCCGGTCCCTGCACTTGCCTAACTTGTTGGCCCTTCCCCCATGCAATACACAGTTCCACAATTCTCAGCATGTTAACTGCAGCCTTGTTGAGATTAGTGAAGGGACCACTGAAGTTGCAGATGGTGGAGAAGCTATAAGACCTGGCGGGCCTTTGGGTTCACATCAGTGATACCCCTGATCTGGATGACAAATGGCAGTTTGGGCTCTGTAGGGACACAGAAGTTGCCAGCTTTTCTTGCCATCCTAGCCACTAGGGTCTCAGCTGTGTTCCTCTGTCTGTATTCCTAAGGATAATGCCTGGCCCTTTCATAGCTGCGCTTCCTCCTCGTCTTGCAGGGTATCTTCTCGGCAAACGTCTTTCTCAGGAGTTTTAGCTTCAGCTCCGTGAAATGTCTTTGCTTTGTCTTAAGGGCTTCTGGCACAGCCGGAACCTTCTTTTTCTTCTCTTTGATGTTCTTCCTGGCTGCAGCTGGAGAAGAGGACTGAAATAAATAACCTTTTAAAAATTTGTCATAATAGGAAAAGTCGGACAAGGTGGATTCTTGATAGTTTAAAAATGCCATTAGTATTTTTCTGTAATAAGAAAGACTAATGGCTCTTTCATCTTTATGCAGTAATTTTGTGGTCATAATAACCCCCCTGTCCAGATAATTTCTCACATGTTGCCCAACCTCTCCAGGTAGACAAAAGGTCATCACACCACGAAGCAGGCGGCTGCAGCTGTGGAGAATCGGCCTACTCATTTTTCTCAGAGTGCGTGCTTGCTGCTGATGTTGTGTTTGTATTGAGAGTCAGCTTGAAAAATGCTAAATACTGAAAGTACCGGGGAAAATCAAATCAAAGTTTGTCTTGAATATTACTCGAGAGAAGTTAATATTTTCAGCATCCAGTTCTTAATTCTCAGACGCTAAAAATATTTTTAAAAGTCATGAAGTATGGGGAAGCCCACAAATCCTTGTGAAGCCCAGTAAAATTACGTTCTGCGTGGGCGAACGGAGGGTTCTGTGACGCCCACGTATGTGGCTGGAAGGTCTGGTCCGCTGGAGAGCCCGTCTGGTGCGTGTGAGCGATCGCAACGGCCACGCCGCCGCTGCTCCTTTCAGAAGTCATCAGGGTCTGGCTCCCAGGCCTGCTGGGAAAGTGGCCACGGGCAGCTTCACGTGTTTCAGCTCAGCCTGAGATCACGCCGAGGACGCTGGACGGTCCGGATTGCGAGGCTCTGCTCCTAACTCCATCCTCACTTCCCTGGCACTCTGTAGAAGAGGCTGACAACAGCCGGTGAGGTGCCCACCTCCGCTCTTTCCTAATTGGCAGAGAGGTATGCTTTCCAGAGACAGCATCGAGGAATAATTGACATCTGTCCTGCGATAACTGTGCTGTGACTGGGAACAAAAAGCTTTGTGTACTACTTAGAAATGAACGGTGACTTCTGTAAAGTAGACATGATAGAGACGGAAAGAAGGGAACGTGAATGTGGCAAAATGTGACGTGTACTTGGGTTACTTAGAGCGTCCACTGAGCTCTTGTTTTTTGTCTACAAGCAAGCATTTTACAGTACACATTGAAACTACAATGAAAAACTATACAAAGCTCAGAGCGGAAGAAGAAACAGGAGATCGTGGGTCTGTCTCTAAGCTGCTTCCCCTCAGCATCCCTCTGACGTCCTGGCTCGTGCCTTTGCACCAACCCGGAGCTCACATTCAAGCTCAGTCATGAAGGGCCAGGTGAGGCACAGATCTGCTTGGGGAACTTCACATTCGAATCCCCCTCTCATCAGTTCAGCAAACGGGTTCTGGAAGGACTCAGCGAAGCCCCTGCAGGAAAGATGGAATGATGAAAACACTCAAGGGGAGGAAAATCTCGGGAGAAGTGGCCCAGTGATGGCGGCACCTCCGCGCGGAGGCGCTCCCAGCGTCCGTGACGCTGTAGCTAATCTAGCGCCTCTGCGAACCCTCCTCCCTCAGCCGGCTGCGTGTGGTACACATTACGAAAGTAAGTGCATATTAGCATACGCTAATATTTATTTTTATAAATATTTATAGATGGTCATACATATTTAGATGCATGGAAATTTATAACTGTTCACTTGCACTTAGATGCATTTCACCCCAGCAAGAGTACATAACTGACTGGAAAATATTGTCTCTTTTGCACTTAACTTCTACTTAAGAATGGCACACCAAGATTCACAGATGTAATGGAGAGTACAGTCTGCTCCCAGGAGCGGTGAGGACGGGATGCGTGCCCACCACAGGCCGGCGAGTTTTCTTAGACATCTCCATAACAGAGCAGAGATCAGATTCTAATCCCTGTCACGAGTTCACTGAATACCTATTCACTGAGATTTGGAAATCAACACTAAGAAACTTCCAAGTGTGGTACGCTGTCCCTGATGTCACAAAACCTACCATAGGAAATATAGGCACAGAGTCACTTTGGCTGTGAAGAGGGGCATGCCAGCCAGAGTGCAGGGTGGAAGGCCAGGGATACGGAGGGAGACGCTCGATTCTCTCAGCTCCCACAGTGAAGGCACATAGTAAACAAGCGCAGTAGAAAGCCTAGAGACAGGAGATACTGACCACGGGGAAGCAGGAAGAGCGCTGATCCTTTCATGCATTTGTTGTCCACACTCCAAGTCCCCTTTTCCTTATCTTGAGGGAATGGGAAGCTGAGGTCGCATCCTTGTGGGCAGCTATAGGACGCAGTTGTCATTGCTGATCTAAATTCCCTTGCACAGTGAAAGGCAACCGGTTGTGAAGACATTGCCTAACATGAAGAAGTGGTCCTGTCAGCGTGGATGGAGATGGTGCCCGAGAGAAACGGGCGGATTAGCAAGACGGAGGTGGGGGGGCATGATTCCGCAGGGCTTTAGCCGTCTGCTTCCCTCAGAATGTCTCTCCTTGGCTACTCTCTGGGAGTAAGCTCCAGAGTCAAATTCTGTCTTGGTTCTAGGGAAGCTGGGCAGCTCTTACGGAACAGATGCCACATTCCCTAAGGTAGGCAGGCAAATCATGCCACAGCTTCTGTGCCAAGCCCCGCAAATCCCCATGGTGGCTCCCAACAGGCCCCACAGCCTTTTAGACATTACTGAGTCGAGGTCAGAGAACCACTGTTATTGCTTGCTGTCTCTCTAGACCGTGCCTGTGCTCCTGACTGCAGAAGAGGTGCTGGCCTCTGACGATGCCATAGGAATGAAATGCATCACAGGCCAGGGGAGAGTCCTGAGCCCAGCAAGCTACACGCAAAGACAAGACTTCGCTGCAAGTTTGTCACAGACCGGTGGACTCAGAAAAACACCAAGCTCTGCAGACTGCCTGGATGCGTTTCCCAGCAAGAACACTGATTTTGTTATGAAGCATGGAATTAGGCTTTCAGGAACTAGTTTAGCATCTTGGGTCTGAAATGCGACTGGGGCCAGTGTCCTGTGTACTGCAGGGATTTAGTGATTTCCCTTCTTGGCATGGCTGTGCTTGGCTCTGCACAGAGAGTTTCCTGTTGCACAAAAACCAATATCAATCCAAATGGAAGACTGCGCCAAAAAGTTAGAAAGTGACTTTTATTACACGAGTGGGCCAAGGACCCCAGAAGTTCAAATCACCAACCCAGAGGCAGGTTTGCATTCAGCTTAAGCATGGTTTGCAAGTGGGAGTGACAACAGAGATAAGTTCCTACATGCAGGTTCCCATGTGATTTGGTACATGGATTACACGTGTGAAGTCATATGCTGTCAGGAAGATTTAAAAGGAATTGTTTAGCGTTGGACAGGAACATACTGGGAGGGAGGGGACGGGGCGTGAGTCGAGCAAATAGAGGTTAATGGCTTATTGACCTGTCAGATAAGAACAGCAGCACTAGAAATGTCAGAGGCCTTGAGCTCTGAGCAGGATGCCGACGCGGGTGTAGGTCGGAGAGAACAGAACGGTGACACCTCCAGGTGATGTCGGGAGACAACGTTGTCTGGGTAAAAATTACTCAGAGCAGCTGCAGTGTTTTCAGAATACAGAGAGCTAATGGCATGAACTGCAGACACCGGCATGTCTTCTGACTCCCGGGAGGTCTTCTCCTTTGTCTAAACACTGTGTCTTCTCATGCAAAATAATCATACTAGCAGCAGCCGCATCGCTGCACAGCTGAGGAGCATGTGATGCTCTTATTTTTAAACTGTTAGTATTGTTAGTCTGGGAAGTTTGACATGCTTCTATTATACAGCACTGGGCTGGAAAATCACACGTATAATTGAAGAGGGTTTTGGCCATGTAAGAGTTCACCAACCGGAACGGTTTCTGTGGAGGGAACCAGACGCTGCCTGTGTAGGTGAGTTCAGGCTAGAACCTCAAGCTGTCCCTGGTTGTCAAGGCAGCCACGGACGGGGAGCGCATATTTCTTCCATAAGTGCTGTTCATGCTGTGTTCCCAAGAAAATGTGCAGAGCGCTGGGAGGCTGATGAGAGCCGGGGCTGCCATGGTTACCATGGTTACCAGCCATGGAGCTAAGGGCCGCCACTGAATTTTGCCTGGAGGAGAAGTCCAGTTGTGCTTGGGGTAGCAGGGATATTAAAAGGATTTGATTCAGGAGGCTTGGCTATAAATCCTTGTTCTTAGCTACTTGATAGATTTATTACCCTTGGAGAAATCACCCCAGCTTTCTGATCCGTAGAGCAGTGCTGTTAGGAGAATAGAGTGCCGTGTGGAGATGCCCTCTGCCAGATGAAAGAAAACCTAGAAATTTATCTTTTACAAAATATTGTAACTGTGCCAGCCCTTGACATGCTCAGGATGTGGCTCATTTCTTTTCTCTGAGTAGCACTCCTTCCGCGACACCTGGCCACCTCCAGGCCTGGCTCCCCATTCATTCATCCGGGTAGTTAAACATGCAGTTAAACAATATGTGGAGCTGATTTGCCCAAGCAACTAGAAAGCAAAGATGGGTGCAGACTGAAGTGGTGGGTTTTTAAAAAGCCACTTTGGATTCAATTTCATCCCCTCTTCTGGTTCTGAGCCTGTCTCTTAGAGATTCCCGGAGGTCAGTGGCCCTGAGGAATGTACCTGTATTCAGGTTTAGCCTGAGAAAAAGTCCGGATCCTGGAACGTTTCCTGTAAATACTGAAGGCTCCAGGGTTTTCCTTGCAGCTGTCTTGGGGCCTGTCCTCACGGCCAAGGGAAAGGAGTGTTGACGGGAGTGTTGACGTCATCCTGTGTGTCATGTGGTAGCTCACCTGTGGTCCTGGAACTCTGGGAGCCTGAAAAGGAGGACCATGTGTTCAAGACTGGTTTGAGCAACTTAGGTACTTAGTGAAATTGTCTTAAAGTTGAGAAATAAAAAGAGAAAAATGGTGGGGATGTAGCTGAGTGCAAAGGCCCTGGGCTCTATATCTAGTACCATAAAACTCAAAATAAACAAAAAACGCAACTGACATGTAATAGTTGGCCTAGAAGAGGTATAAATAAGAACTTTCCCAGTTAAATTGTGTAAGGTATGAAACTTTTCACCTTAAATAGAAAGACCCAGAGTAAAATTACTTAGGTACTTAAACAAGGGAAAGAATTCTAAAAAGAAGAAGTATTTTCTCTTTCCTTCTGTACTATCAGTGAAAACTATCCTAACATTAAGCCCTTTTGTTACTTTATTCTATTTAAAATATTGTCATAAAGATTCATATATCCACACAAATTTAGCACATGTATTTTTCTCCTAACTTGAGTTCATGTGTTATAAGAAATGGAACCAAGAAAAACACATTTCTCTGGTTATATTTAAATATATCAGCACTTTTAAAATAGTAAGACCAATTGCCTTGCCCTGGTCACCGATGACCCCCGGACGTGGTTGTGGGATGGCACCAGATTTCTGAAGCTTTGAACCTTCTTTGGAACTAGCTGTTTTCTTTTTTCTTTCTTTCCTGCTGAGCTAAACAGAATTTATAGCACTGAGATCCAAGGTGTCTGTAACTACTGTGAAAATAATAAATGTGATTAATGTTAGCATCTTTTCATTATTGACCTTATAGAATTAAGAGGATAATGCCGTGATCCTTTCCACGCCATGGTGACACCTTTATCCGTTTTGGTGTCTCGTGTGGGTAACTCCATGTGCCATATGTTAGTGTAACATTGATGAAGAATTTGTGCTGTTCCAAACATGATTTGAGGATGAATAAGCAGTACCTACTTGTTAAAATCTGAAGGACTTAAAATAGCTTCAAAGAGGTAAAAAGGAAACAAGCTCAGGAAGAAGAGCTGCTTCTAGAATGATGGTAGCACTCGGGCCTTGGACTTAAAGGTGCTTGCTGGACAGGCCGCGTAAGGTGGCCTCACGCGTTGGAAGCCAAGAGCAACAGCAGAGTGAGACCCAGCGGCCAGAAGTCTGTTGGCTGAACACGAAGCCACTGCATGTGAACACCACGGTGCTGCTGAGGCAGAAGTTTGCTTCCTTAGGCATGCGCACACCTTCACTTCCTTTACATTTTTACAAGCTGATGCTGTGGTCCCCAAGTGGTCGAGGACGTGGCTGTGTCTTCCTATGTTAGTAGCTCTAGCTCTTAAAATCTAACACTTTTCCTTGAAAAGTCTTCATTCCAGTTGCTTGCTGTTTTGCTAATCGCATAATAATTGGAAGCTTTAAGTTTGCCCTGCCATCGCTTACATAAAAATATGTGCAGATTGCAGCACGAAATAAATATTTATGAACCTTCCTCAGATTGCTTAGCATAAAACTACACCTGAAAAATGCTGCATCTTAAAAGGCAGGCCTCAGAGTTTCACCACATAAGAACGCTTGCGATTTACAGGCCGTTTTTGTGCCTTTCCCTGTACTAGACATTATTTTTCTATGTCTAAGTCTAAAAATTGAATAGATGGGCCAGTGGCTGTGTCCCACTGTATGTGGTAGCTTTCAGGGAGGGAGCAAAAGGCACCTGCGGCCTGCGGCCTTGCATCTAAGAGCGCGAGGTAGATTGCCAGGTACGCGGGTCCCAGCTGGATGCACTAGAGCAAACCTGCTTCTGTGAATGTCAGGAGTCATACAATGGGCTTTTTCTCCAGAACTGAGGGCTGACCCAGGGCCTTCCTACCCAGCTGCGTTCCTGCCTTGCTCCCCTTTTGTTCTGAATTTTGAGATAGAGTCTCACTAAATTGCCAGGTAAGACTCCAGCCTCTGGTCTTTCTGCCTCAGCTTCCCAAATGTAGGGACTCTAGGTGTGCACCACGGTGCCTGGCCAGCAAGTGGACTTTTCATGAGGATAACAAATTCATCACTAAGCGGTTTTAAAAATTATATGTAGCAAAAGCTGAGCTGAAGAGTAGACAAAAATGTGGTAAATTTGACATCATTACAGATATCAAACTTTAGGGTTTCCGGTGTCTCCAATAGTATCACCCAGGACCTCGGGGTTAGGAGCTAACTGAAACCTGGACTGCATGAAGATTTTAGAGGTATGAACTTGAGAATAGCCACTTGCACTGTGTGCAACTGGGAGCTCCCAAAATAGAATCTGACAAGTTAAATTACGATGACTCCCCAGCTTTGGTAGGATTGAGAAGCGATCTGAAAAGGGGGAACCAACCCAAAAGCACCCAGGTTGTGCTGGGCTTCACAGTAGAAATGTTAAGCAGATCAGGCTCAGTCACGTAGCTGCTTATTCCTTTCTCACAGTGACCACAGTGGTAGGACAGACCCAGGCCAGGGCCCCATGATACTGTGCCTAGAGGGCGGGCTTCACCCATCCTAGTGGTGTGGCCTGAAGGATTGCCTCCTGCTGTGGGTTTTGGTTTCCCCATGTATAAAACAGGTGCAAGGGTGCCTGCATTACGCAGGTGTTGTTAACCTTAACGAGCTATCTTAGGCAAGTCAAGCACATACATTGTTTAACTTTCAAAGTTCTAGACAAAGCTATGAAAGTGAACAGGCTTGAGCTGTCTGAGAAGCAAAGGTGGAACCCCAGGGACACAAAGGAGAGAGCCACAGCCGCCAGCGAGCAGGCTTGGGGTGTGGCTGACCTGGACAGGCCACAGGGAAAGTTGCGGGCGGTGACGGTCGCGCTGGCAACGACTCCGCTGCATCACGTGCTTGTCGGATCTCACAGAACTGCATGTGAAAAGACGGGATCATTGCATGCGAGTAGCATCTTAATTTGAAAGGTGTCACGCAAAGCGGACACGTAAAGAAGAAGCCGGGCTGTTCCATGGAAGAGCAGGCCTGGACTAGGCGCGCGCAGGCGTGCACCGGGTGGTTCTGCATTTTACTTTTTTGATGTGGCGATCAACATAAGTCACTTAGAAAGCAGAGTCAGATTTTTATATCGAAGGCAAGCTCATAAACTGGACGCACTACTCTCATTAAAAGCTAGGAAGTGCGGGGCTGTCCTCAGGGAGCTGCAGGGCAAGGCAGGTGCCAGGCTTGGTTTTGGCTGCAGAGTGTTCTCAGACTGTGTCCTGACTTGCAGTCCTGTGCACTTCCTGTTACACAGTAATTTGCTTCGTGATTAAAAAAGATGGGCTTTTTATAAAAGTGTAAAAGTCCTGATATGAGGTACAGAGGCAGGGTAGGGGGCGCTCAGCACTTTTGAAATGCAGGCTGAGAGGAACTGAGGGAGGGACCTGCAGCTGGTGCTGAAGCTCTGATGCCACCTCAGCATTAAACAATGTGTGCAGCTCGGGCATAAAAGTTTCGGCCAAATGTCAGAAGCCCAGGGTGTGGCCTGAGCCTCACCACGTCAGTTCTCTGAACCCAGGTTAGTCTTCCTCTCTCAAGCTCTTGAGCTCTCTCATCTGGCTTGGACTGGCTAGGTAGGTTTCAAACATTTACTGAGGCCCCATTGAAAAATGAAATCTCAGACTAAGCCCTAGCACATTCAGAGAAGCTGATGAACGCCTAGCGCAGCGAGGAGACGCTGGTCCTGCCCAGGCTGCGTTTCCTTCCATCCTAGCCCCTGCAGACCTCCCCTCCCTCCTGGTTTATTAATTCCTGCAGAGGTCATCTCTAAATTCTTTTCTCACTGAAAATACTCTGACCGGTGAGATCAAAGATAAAAGGGAAGTTATTTCCTAGCTGTAGGAAAGACTGAACATCACAGATACGCATACACTGGTTGCGCACATTTTACGTACATCCCTCTTAATTTTACTCAGTGATGGAGCTCCGTGTGCTATGCGAACGCTTCCACACTGATGAAATCAGGGTCACTAGCATTTCCATCTGCTTATCATTTCTTTGTTTGGAATCTGTAGAGCTTCATAAAATATACAGTAAGTCATGGTCCGCTCGAGTCTGCCTCTCTGCAGCAGTAGCCCGAGCCTGCTCCTCCCATCTGACGGTTTGGGTGCTCGTGTTTCCATCTTCCTGCACTCTCCCTTCCCCTCAAATCACCTGCTGTTTTATACAAATTTGGCTTTAGTATTTCTTTTTGAGAAGGAATCAAAGAACAAAAGAAGAAAAAAAAAGAGTCATAACACTGCTTGTAATAAATTCAGGTCGTAGCACGTGATCACGTGCTTATCTCTGGGAGGGGACTGTGTGTGTGCACGCACCGGGGCACCCTGGATGCGCTTCTCCAGTAGCACTGCTCTGTGTGGCTTGTATACCAAGCACTACTTGTGAAGGCAAGAGCTTGGGAAGAGCGATACTGTGTGATGAACCCAGTGTCAGGGCACTCAGGGCATGGATACCGCGTGGGTACCCCACTGGGGCGCACGCAGAGAATAGATCATGCGTAGACATACTGATGCTCATTCTACAGGGGCAACCAGAAATGCAGGGATGAGATGCACTGAGCGAACAGTGGAGACAACTTCAAGAAATGGTGGTAGTATATGAGCTGTGGTCAACATATAAGGCCCTTGTTTTAAAACTTAATACAACAAAGGATACATGGCCGGCCGTGTGCCTTAGAACTGCTACCCTGCCTCTGTCCCTCCCTTCGAACACTCTAGTCCCTCTGCTCCTTCTACCTTCTGAGGCAGCTCTGGAAGTCCTCCTCCACCTGCATCTGAAGTAGCGCCGTTGCTGTGGCCTTGATGTCCTAAATCAATTCCAAATACAAATCTTTCATGCCCATTTTGACCTTTGGAGCAAAGCCGGGAGTCACACTGTGCTGGATTCAGTGAATAAGGGCACAATCAGCTCTGTGCCTATGAGACTGTGTTTCCATTGGCTGGTACTCGGCAGCGCCATTCGCCATTTCTTGACCAAATTTCATCAGGACCCTCATGAAGAGGACCTCCAGAAATGCTTCAGAATGGTGCAGAAATGATGCGAAAGTGCGTTTAATGCTGGAGAAAGTATTGTGAGGGGGATTAATCCCAATATGTCTTTTACTGTGATAATCTTAAAAAATGTTTAGTATAGACCATATCATTGATCACAGCTTGTGATGACATGATGTGAAAACAAATGTGGCGGAGCTGAGCAAGAGCAGCCCGGATAGAGCAACTCTGTTTAAGCTCCATTGCTCGAGTCATTTACAATGCAGAATTCAAGGAGAGAAGAACGCTGACCTGCTAGTAGAACTTTGCTGTAGACCTGGGCAAAGCTGTCGCCACTGGCAATGTTCCAGTTCACTCAGTTGCCAAAGTGAGATATAGTTCCAACTTAAAACATTGCATGTTTGGAATTTAGGTAAGACATGGTGATGAAGAAACCCAGCAAGACAGTGGCACAAACAAAACAGACAGATGTGGGACAGAGATGGAGCTGCCGGCTGAGCTGTTGCTCTGCTGTCCCCAGGGTTGTCCTTGGAGGCTTGGTGATTCGCTCCTTTCCAGACCAGAAGTGGGGGCAGTAAGGATCTCTTGGGTTGTAGCACGGCTGTCCTAAGTGGTGCTGATGCTTTGGCTCATTGCTGTCCCTGTGCGTCAAGGTTAGGGTGCAGGAGACTCTTGCCTTGAATTTTCCAGCCACTTGGGCAGCAGCTGGTCAAGGTCCTGCAGAATCTGACAGGTAATTTGGTCTTGTTTTCCTCTGACTTCTGTGACAGGATGATAACTATGCACTCGCCCGCTTAGCTGTTTCTTGCACATTGTGCTCCACTCAAATGCCCATAGATTAAACTCCAATGCTTTTAAAGAAAATGACAGGAAACATATCTAATCTATCTAGATAAATCTGCTTTTATCAGTATTTTCCCTTTTTTTTTTTTTTTTTTGTAGTACCGGGGACTGAACTCAGGACCTTGCACTTGCCAGGCAAGCGCTTATTCTACTGAGCTACCTCCCTAGCTCAATTTTTATCAATATTTACTAGGGGATACAACATCAGTATTCCTGACTGGATTAGATCTCAAAAATGTACCCCAAAATCGGCACCAACATAAGGTACTCTCAGACCACGTGGTCCTAAGCTCTTGACCTTATTTCTGTTACAGTGGAGCTAAGAATATGAAATCCAGTCTTGAAGAACAGTTGGTAAATTTAATAAATTTGCAAAAGCTCTGCCTGAAACTTAAGCGCAGCGATTTCTGTGTAGATGTTTTTTGGATCAGATTAGCAGTGATACCAGCAAGGAACTCTCCACTCTCACACAAACGCCATCTCAGATTCCGAAGGAGACTCCTGCGGAGCCCACGCTGTTTGCATTTGGAAGACCATATACTGACTTCTCCTATGGAGACTTTGCTCATAGCTGGGATCATTTTCGCAGCTGGGGAGAACCTATATCTTGCTGGGAAAAATCAACATGGAACAGTGCATTGCTCATCCAAAAATAAGAATCCTCACCGTAAGACTGATGGCAGAGCATGCTGGCATCAGGTCAAAGATTCTAGGGACAGCCGTTCTTTGGATGGGCAGTGGTTTTTAAAGTAAATGCTCCGTGTTTGGAAGTCACTTCTTTCTTTGCTTTTTATTAAGCAGAGTTTTGTTTTCCTGAGTGAAAAAGGAATCTTGTTTCCAAAGGGCTCTTACCCTGCTGTTCGCTCCCCGCATGAAATGATCCCGGGGAAAAACAGGGCCTGCTGTTCTAGAATTGCCTATGGGACTCTTAGGTTAAGAGCAAAATTAATGGCTCCACTGATGGTTTTATTGTTTAAAACTGATGAACAAGAAGGTGTGTACTTTTATGAAAAATAACGTGATGTCGTGGAATATGTGTACGTCATGGCATGTCTGAATCAAGCTGATCAGCACATCCGCGTCCTCACACGCTCGTGACCTTGCGGGGAGAGTGCCTCAACGTCACTACCTCAGTGAGCTTCCAGTTAACCACTGTCTTGAAGCCGAATGGCCTTCACATTTCGGTGCTTGTTTGGGCAGCACCTGTACCAAAGCTAGCGTCTCAGGCTTGGCTTTTATGGGAATATTGCAGCCACTATGCTAGTACTGAGCCGAGGGATGCGTCAGATGTGCTACACTGAATTTGTACACTGTTTTAGCATAAGGAGTTTGAGATCAGAAATGGGAATGCGGAGCTGTATCTCTGCCCATAAAAAATAAAAATAAGAAAGCAACCCTAGGGATTTCCCTATTAAAAAAAAAAAAAAAAGAATTCCAGAGAGCAGCTTGCTGGCCTGGCAGAGCAGGAGCCACGGGGGCTGCAGGAGGAATGGTCACTCCGCCAGGACATTGGTCCAGCCTCCCCAGGTTGACGTGCTTCAGCTGCAGCTGTGCCTTTTGGTGCTGAGCGCTTCTCTTTCCACAGTTAAATGCCCTGTCAGTGCCTGACCTCTCACAGCATGTTTGCAATTAAGCTGTCCTTTCCCATTCAGATTTCATAAAAGGACACTTAGATTTTGTTCTCGTGTTCTACTTTCTATATAATTTTTCTCTCATGGAATTTATTTTGATATATGATATAAAGAGATACTGTAAAATAATTTTTCCCTACAACAGTTGTCTCTGACTAAAGTTCTTTTCTGTCATTATTGATCTTATTTCTTTATAATATGTAACATTATAATTTCAAGGAAGTATTTCTAGCATATATCCTTTTTTATTCATATGGCTATTTTTACATCAACAGTAATTTTTTAAATTAAAATAGACTTATGGGATGTTTTAATATAGCCCTGGGCTACTACCGAATGATTGCTCCTTAGTGA
Organism: Myocastor coypus; assembly: GCA_004027025.1. Lineage (NCBI taxonomy): Eukaryota > Metazoa > Chordata > Mammalia > Rodentia > Myocastoridae > Myocastor > Myocastor coypus. The sequence goes on along the minus strand of PVJA010017737.1, from coordinate 26,198 downwards.
CAGAATTTATGTAGTGCTCCCATAGCTATGTGTCCACAGGTGCACACACACAAGCTGGTGAAAAATTAAGTCATCATCTAAACCTATCTGAGTGGCTCAGCCCTCAGCTGGAGGAATATGGGCTGCCCTGTTCCTGCCCCTTGAGGGATCTGAGAAACCGTAGCATCTAAATTACTAAATCAGTTTCAGCTCTCAATTTTACCATGTAGCATTCAGTCTAGCACTACCTATACCTGCGTCACTGCTAAGCTCAGGGTCATAATGTAGGAATTGTTAACAGTGTCTAAATCTTTACTTTGGAAATACGTGATTGTGTTTTAAGGTATGGTCAACTTTCTTTGAAATATCATCTAATTCCCTAAGAAAGAGAAAGACACAGTATTTATTTGAATTAGTATTCTACTTATGCAGTCCAACTGAAAGGTGCAGAAAACAAGCTGAGTATAGATTTTCTAAAATTTAGGGGCTGGGGAGATAGCTCAGAGGTACAAGTGCCTGCTGGGCAAGTGCAAGGTCGTGAGTTCGAACCCTGGTCCCACAAAAAAAAAAAAAAAAAAAATTTAGACAGCACAAAACCCTTTGTATAAGGATATTGTACTATGAGCAGTCAGTAATAATTGAATAATTGGACTTTTAAGTTCATAAAGAAGACTAAAGAGAGCAAAACATGAAATAATAAAAATGTCTGTTATCTATACTGTTTATAATAACTTTACATGGTAAAATATTATGTTAATTATAATCCATTAAAATTTATTGCATATAAATGAATAAATTACAGTTGTATATATTTATGGGGTACAGAGTGATCCTAACATTTATGGATATGAGGAATGACTAGATTACAGAATGATTAAATGGTGTCTCAGTTACTTTTTTCTTGTTGCTGCAAAAGTTTTAGTCAGCTCACAGTTGGTGGAAGTTTCAGTCCATACTCAGTTGGCTCCAAGGCAGGTTGGCTCATGGCAGAGAACAACCTTCCATGGCAGCAGAAAACAGCAAAGAGGAGCAGCGGCTGGGGCAGCTAGCCAGCCTCTCTCCCCTCCTTATGCTGTATGCAGATTACCCACGCCAGGATGGGTTTGGCACTCACACTCATAAATCTAGCACTGGGTCAAGAGTTAATCACAAACCCTAAAAGCCACCCATGACTGCATGAAGCTTTGGGGGGACAGCTAGACACAAACTGTAACAAATGGTTAATGTACATGCTGCGTCAAATATTTACCACACTTGACTTTGCGCTTTTTTTTTTTTTGTCTTTTTGAGACAGGGTCTTGCTATGCAGCTGAGGCTGGCCTTGAGCTCACTTTTGTAGCCCAGGATGGTCTCGAACTTGCACCAATCCTCCTGCCTCAGCCTCCCAAGTGCTGGGATTACAGGCGTGAGCCACCATGCCCGGCTTCCACACTTGACTTTGAATATTTGAAATTATTTTTTTATTAACTGTGATATGTTAATAAACTTTCATTCATTTAGATACAATGGCCAGGAAAAAATAAGAAATACAATAAAATTTGTGTTTTTATATAGTTTGGTAACTTGGTTTAAAAAAATACTTCTGGGTCACTATGACATAGGATCACACCAATTTTTTTTTTTTTTTTTTTTTTTTTAACAATGAGTAGAAACAGAAAACGTGAACTGACATAGAAATAAACCTTGGGCTGGGGAGGTAGCTTGGTGGTCCAAGCGCCTGCCTGGCAAGTGCAAGGACCTGGTCTGATCCCCTGCACCTATGTCATGGAACCCTGGAACCCTGGGCACACCGTGCCAGCCACCAAAACCACGTGTGCTAATGTAATCCCTGAGCTGGGGAGACTGAGACAGGAGGGTCACTACGAGCCTGAGCTGCATAGTGAGACCTTGTACCCAGTAAATAAATAAATAAATGAATGAATACATACTTAAAGATTAAATTAAAATAAAGGAAAATTTTGCAAAAGCCTGGATGGCATTGGAGAACTTTATATAAGTAAGTAAGATACCAATGGCAAATGCTGAGGAGGTTGGCTTGTGTGGACACCAGATGCCGCTCCCTGGCACCGGGAGGCAAGCCTGGAAGTGGTGGGCGGTGCCGTGGTGAAGGGCGGCTCCTGGTACGGGGTCAGGGGCTGAGGATAGCCCTGGGAGGCTCTGAGCCCAGGAGGCAACGGTGGCTGGTGATAATGAAGTGCAGGCTGTGTCTCAAAGCAGCTAGTCCGTGGCACGGCAAGTGCTCCTGACAAAGAAGAAGTGGTCAGCATTTCATGCAGTGGGTTTTCAGCAATCCTAACCCGAGCATGACGCCTCCCGCGCCTGCATTTAAAGAAATATTTACAGTTGCTATGTGTCAACTAAGGATAAAGCAAATCAAGTTATTAGAAGACGGTGATAGTTTTGTCTATGGCATTGTAGAGCAAAAGTGTCATTTAGCTTCATGATAATGATTCGAAGGAGGAAGAAATATGAGAAAAAAGTACGTGAAAGATCTGTTCTTCTAATTGTAATATAAGTTATTCACAGTCTATGTTATGTAGTTAGTATGATTTTAAATGGCACTAGGGCTTCTTATCAAGGCTTCATAGAGCACAGTAAAAGATCTTTGTCCTTTTTTTTCTTTCTTTTTTTAAGACAGTATCCTGCTATGCAGCTCAGACTGGCCTTGAGCTCCCTTTGTAGCCCAGACTGGTCTTGAACTTTCAACGATCCTCCTGCCTTGGCCTTGAAGTGCTTGGATTACAGGCGTGAGCCACCTTGCCCGGCTGCAGCAAAAGATCTTTTCTCTTACTTTTCTTCAAACGCAACATAATATTTTGTCTTGTTCCAAACAAGGATACAGGGGGAAGAGTGAAAATTTCTGGTAACAAGTTATATCTAGGTCTTGCTTTAGCCGTTAAAATGTGGCACTTATATGTTAGTTATGAAATTATGACATCTTCTGACTGAGCAATTCTCAACAAATGTTCCTTCCTGGACACGGCTTCCTGTTTTCCACTGCCATTGCAGGTGTAAGTGCTCTGCGCATGAGGCTGACCAGCCAGGAGAGGACAGGGGAAGCCACACCCGGGGTCCCCTCTGGACGGCAGTGTCCCTCAGCACGTGCTCGATTTCCAAAGAGCACGCCCTTCCACACATGCTACAATCATTGAAAAAAATTATATGGGGTGGCAATCAGCTGTAAAACTGGAGTCACAAGTGCTCAAGTGCATGTGGTCTCAGGAGGGCTCTTCCACAGGTGCACAGCAGAGGAGTAGTTTCCGAGACCCTGGTGGAGCTCCGTGGGAAGTGTGCTCCTCCGTAAGCTGGAGGCCTCTGGGTTCTTCCCTCAAGTTTTCTGTGAACTTCTACCGATGTTGGAGCTTTATTTCCAAGGGCTTCCCTTTTTCAAGGTGAAATCGAAAATACTATTTCAGTTACATGGGTGAGTGCCAGCATAGCCGGGTAGCTCTCAAGGGTTAGAAGTCCCATGGATCTAGGACTGGCAACTACCTCATGGCAGAGGGTCAAGGGCTGGAATCTCTTCATTGGTCCTCGAGGGCTTTGGGATTTTGCCATCTGAATGGCAGTGGCTTTGTTAAAGCACGATTAGTGGCTTGATCTTTAAAAATCATGCTTTTAAAAAAATGTAAAAACATATTTGGCTGTTGCAGGGCCCTCTTCACAGCTCAGACTCGCAGGGATCCTCCTGTTTTCAGCCTCCCAGCACTGGGATTACAGGAGTGCGCCACTATGCCCATACTTTGGGGCTGGCTCAGCGTTACCTGGGGGTGGGGCTGGAGCAGCATGTAGCCGGGGATTGAACTGTGGTCCCTGTGCTTGCTTAAGCTTGCCTAAGCAGGTATTTCAGTTCGCTAAGTTATTTCACCAGCACTTAAAAATAATTTTGGTTCTGAAATCTTCTTCTTATATAGATTTAGAAGAGCAAAAGTGGGTTGAAAGAAACTTCAGCATACTTATTATCGACAGTGTAGTGTTTCAGATTTCTTCAGCTGAAGAGAGTTGATTCCTAGACAATATCAGAAGCAGTGCTTAGAAACATTTTTCATTCTTAATTAACAACTGCATTCAAGGGTGTTCTAAAATTTATAATTATTTTAATTTTTTTCTCAGCAATATTTAATGACCTACACATACGTGGATGAGGAGCCTCGGAGAAATGCATTATATAACAGGCCACCGTGACCTTTAACCTCTTTAAAATTCCTGGATTTGGGCATCCTGCCACGCGTGTCCCTGTGGCACTGAGCCTGGGCTTCTGGTCTCGCGCTCTAGTGTCCCCGGGCCAGGACCCCAGAATTCTACCCCCACGAAGGACATCGCCAAAGCCAGAGCAGCGGCTGCTCTGAGTCTTGACTCAGGGTGGCGGCACAGCAAAGTGTCGGCCGTTCCTTTCATGCCGTCGCCTTCCCGAGGGTCATTCGGAGGCTTCTCTGCAGTGACGGACTTGGAAGCTCACAGATGCGTGCCGCAGAAGGAGGCTGCGCAGGACCCAGGCAACGCTGGCTCGCGCCGCACAACCAACCTTGCACAGGAGCGGCGCCCAGCAGTATCGCGACTATCTGAAGGTCGCTATTGAAATGTGGAGCTTCAATGCTTCGCGTTTTGATGTTTCTTGCTGAAGATTTGATTTTTAGGTTTCTATATCCTGAATTAAATTTCAGATATTTTGTTGAGGTGGTGGATTGATAGTTACTTCCATAAAAGAAAAAGTTATTTTTCTTTAAAGTTTAAAAATCTTTCTTTCTTTGGTACAGGATCTCGCTATGCACTTTGTATTCGTAGTGGCCCTCCTGTGACAGCCTCTGCGGCACCGAGATTACAGGTGTATGCTACCACGCCAAGTTTTGGAGCTGGCACGGCACGCCCAGCTTCTGGGGCTGGCACGAAATGTGCTGCCAGGGATCGAATTCAGGTCCTTGCATTTTCCAGGCACGTGCTTAGATAGCTGATCTGTCTCCCCAGTCTGAAAAAGTTATTTCTCTTTAGTTTACCTGTAGAAATACCATCTATGTTTTCACTTTAGGATGCAATATGGGATATTTGAAAAGTGTATCCTTGTTATAAATACTATTTAATACTGTAGGGTTCTTTTTTTATTTTTATTTTTATTTTTATTTTTTTTAATACTTTAGGGTTCTTGTTATGACTTATTTTGGATGCAAGATTAAAAGGCACAGATGAGTGGATCTGCGTTTTTTTTTTTTTTTTTTTTTAACTTTTGTTTGTTTATTTATTTATTTTTGTGGCCTGCTCAGCTGCCCTGAGGGCAGGGCTGGCGCAGCATGTGGTGCCGGGGATTGAACCGCGGTCCCTGCAGCCTCCCAAGCTTTCCTAAGCAGGCGCTTTAGACCACTGAGCCATCCTGCCGGGCCCCTGGATCTGCGTTTTGATCAGGTTTGAAAGCTTTCTTTCTGGCAAGGCAGAGTAATAATGTATGCAGGATGCGGTTATAGTGCACTGTGCAGGCCAGCATCGCAGCAGGAAGCACTTTTAGTTCATGGCTGTCAGACTAAAAGGCCCGCTGACAAACCTTGGGCTCTGTGACATGACTGGGATGAGCCAAGCCCATGGAGCAGCTCAGCGGCACCCATAAGACCCGAATGCTGAAGCAGGCACTATGATGGTTGGTAAAACTGCCATGGCTGAGATGAATACAAGGGATTACGGGCAGTCCAGAGAAATGACATCTGAATGAAAGGACCCTAAACACTAGGGCTTAGTGCTGTGGTTCCAAGCATAAGCCAAAACAGCAATCAGGCAAAACTGTGGGACTACTGTGGGCAAAAATCATTTTTCTAAAATGTGTTTGCCTTAGCACAATTCGTAGAATGGTGGATTTTCCTTCCCAGATGGGTACAGATTTGTTGATGGAAAATTGTTAACTTGAAAAGATGATACCATAGAGCACATGTGTTGTACAGAGAACACGTGTTTGTGGAGGGGTGGAGCTCTAATATTTCAGGTAAGGAGAGTGATTTTTATAATTTGTATTTCAACATAACAGAGCCAAGAAAAATAGAAGCTTGATTGACTTGAGTCCAAATTCAGTCACCTTGTACTGTTGCCATTTTAGGAAGCTCTTATGTAAATTCAAGTAATACCTCTCACTTCAAGCCAACAATATTAAGACAGTAGTTTTACTGACCATTGAATTCTTTGTGCAATGTCTATTTGTAAAAGAACGAAGAACTCAGATAAAACATGAGATGACACTTAAAACTTCCAAAAGAATTTGGTCAACTTTGAAAAGAGTCTGTTAATATTAAGAAACTCTAAAAAAATTAAAAATAGAAACTTCCTTTGTTCCAGCTGTCCCTTGCGAGAGGTTGTCCTGAAGAGCCCAAGACACCACTTGACAGAGATCCCTGCACACCCCTGCTTACAGCAGCACAGTCTCAGTGGCCAGATCCTGGAGACAGCCCGAAGGTCCATCAGCAGACAGGCAGGTAAACAGCGTGTGGCAGGGATGCACCGTGGAGTACTGCCCTACTACGCCATAAAGACGGATAAAAGAGGCATTTGTAGGCAACTTGGAGAGGTGTTAAGTGAAGTGTCAGATCACAAAATTTCAGATTCCGAAAGCGTATTGTATTTAAAGGTGTTCGCAACATACGACATCCCCGGTTTAATGACTGAGTTACATTATAGACATTATAATATTCAAACAAGTCATGCAAGGAAACACCAGTTTGGTGATTGCTTTTGTTTATGTAATTCTTCCATGCAGTCCTATGGTGGTAACAGAGCATAGAGCTACAGTAATGTACTGTGCCGTGCAGTCGGCAAAAGCCACTGTGCTCACAGTCGAAGCAGCCTCTGTGAGGCCACCGTGCTGCGCCTGCTTCTGGGTCCTGAGTCTGAATGCAGCTTGTTAGCCTGAGCTCCTTGGACACACGTACAACTGTATAATTATTAATCAGGTCGTCATTACACAAGGAATGTCTGCAGTTATATTCTCCACTCTTATTGAGTATTTTCATCCCGGAAAATGTCATAAAACTTTCTTATAGCTGAGAAGCTTATTTGGAGTTCTTTCCGTCGTTCTGTCAAGTCATTTCTTAAGTGTGAAGCACAACTCTAGAGATAAGGAGATCTTATATCAGTAGGAAGCTTCCTGAGTGGAGACTACGTTGTAGACTTAAGAGTTTCATACTCAAGTCTGGTATCCACCTAACTCAATTTATTCCTTGACGTTGTTTGATTGGATCTCTGGGGTCTTTTTTTTCTCTCTGATGCTGTAGACATAAACACGAAGTTTTATTAAGGCATAAGAAAAGTATTTTTATTTTTTTTGAAAGCTAACAAGAGAATGCCTTTGAATACTTTGGCCTTTTTTGAAAACTAGGAAGTTGTAAATAATGGTTGGTCATTATATCTGCCTTTCCTTCTGATATACATAATTGGATTCACTGGATTTAGCAGAAACAATGAAATGCTTAGATACTTGTTCATCTCCTTTTCTGCCTTTGGGACAGCTCAGACGATCACTAAGTTACGTCAACTTGTCAGCTATCAAGCCGATGGGCCTTCCATTGCAGATGTTCAGGATGGACTTGAGCTTGTATCATAATAAACCAGTCTGTGAAAACAGTGTATGCGAAGTTTAGGACTTGCTGTGGAAATTGAAGGAGTACAGAATGTGTAGGGAGAATGAATCAAAACTTGATTTCCAGTACAAAATATGAGCTTGTTAAAAAATCCCTTTTACTAGAAAAAAACTTCTAAATATTATTCTCAAGTCAAGCAGTAAGTGAAAGAAGTTTCTAGGACTTGAAAATCAGACTTTTTGTTTTGAATTAGACAAGGAATGAGGTAAAGGAAATTAAAAGTCTGAATTTGACAGCTGTAGGAAGCAGTTCTTATGTTCAGAGCCAACTTGGATGCAATGGGGAAAATAAATCTACATCTTTCTGTTGATTGATAAATTGCTAAAACATTAATGGAAGGCTAGTTGATAGAGAAAGACCAAGGGGAGATAAAATTCTAACTTCCATAAGTTTTGAAACTGATGGTCGAATTGATCCAATTTCTGGAAAACAGAAGAGGCGATTTTGAGCGAAGGAGAACTAAGCAATTTCTTACAAAATGAGAGGTAAATCCAGGCCAAGAAAGTGGATGAGTGCTGCTGAGAAGAGAGACAAAGCCCATCGAAATGGGAAATCTCAGAAAAAAAGATCAAGCCACACTAAGAAAAGAAAGCTGTGCCCCAGCCACAGATGCGATATTGAGAAGAGACATCTCAGAACCTCAGTGGCAAATGCATATCTTCCAGTTAAATAGAAAGATCGTCACCCACATGGCTGTTGGAATATTCTCATATGGACGTTCCCAGTGTTCTAAACTGTCACTTTGTTGTAACAGCTAATATTATTTAAAGAAATCTCCTGTTTTCAATAACAAGAACAAGTAAATGCTTTTTAGATGAAGTAGTTTTAGCACCTAGAATTTTGATTGCTGTATTTCCAGTGTGTATTAAGGTTATTCTAGATGTTTTAAAACACCCATATTTTTTCCTCATAACTTGCCAGCCTTTGAGGATACATGTACCATAAGAGAATTAAGATGATTTTTGCCATAAACTTTATATTCGTGTTGATTGGAAAACAACCAACAATAAATAATAATTAAAGAAACAAGGAAACATCAGAAATCTCTATGCAGAGAGTGAAATGGAAGGGTATAATAGCTAGCGGCCAGGAGTCTTCTTGGAGGTAACTGGGCTTACATGACTGTAACAAACACATGTGAAGGATGACGTCATCTCTTTTTCTTTCTTTTTTTAGTCCACTACACATAGGGAGCTTTCATTGGGTAGAAAATGGATGGCACTAAGACTAGATTTTTTTCTTTAGTAAAATTTAATGCTTTTCCATTTTGATATTTTATTAATTTTTTTTTTAAATGAGAAAAACTCAATATCAGGCAATGAAATTGACAATGTGATAAAAAACTTACCAACAAAGAAAGTCGCAGGTCCAGACTGATCCACAGCTGAATTTTATAAGAAACTTAGAGAAGATCTAATATCAATAATCCTCAAATTTTTCAATGAAATTGAAAAGGACGCAAACTTTCCAAACTCATTCCTGGAGGAAAGTATTGTACTATTACCAAAACTGGAGAAAGACTCAACCAAAAAACAGAATTACAGACAAATATCCTAGATAAAATACAAGCAAATAGAATCCAACAAGTCATCAGGCAGATTATACATTATGACCAGGTAAGACTCACCCTAGGGATGCAAGAATGTTTTGACATATGTGCATCTAGTGATATAGTGTAATACACTATATCAACAGAGTCCAAAACAAAAACTAATAATCATCCCGATAGATGCGGAACGAGCTTTTGGCAACATCCAAGACTCATTCAAGATCAAAACTCTACCAAAAACTGGAGCAGATGGCGCATAGCTCAATCTGATAAAAGCCATCTGTGACAAACCAACAACCATCATCCTAAATAGAGAAAATTGAAAGCTTTTACTGTAAAATCAGACACAAGACAAAGATATCTGCCACCACCACTCCTATGCAATATAGTTCTGAAAACATTAGCCAGAGCCATTACACGAGAGAGAAAATAAGCACAGCTAAAAAAGAAGTTAAGCTATCATTATTTGTAGATGGTATGATGCTATACATGGAATACCCAAAGACTCCAAGAAGCTCTTAGAAATGTAATGTTTTATCTAAGTGCAAATATAGTCTTTTTAAAAATTTTTAGTTGAGTGGCAGTTGATTCTTCCCAAATAAATTCTTAGGTGGACTTGAACCCTCAGAAATGCTATGTGAATACACGTAAGTGCTGTTTAACAGAAGGGAGGGACCCAGCAATGATCCAGTTAGATTCTATGCAGTGGTGTCTGCAATAAACTAACCAAGGCCAACATTATAAAGATGATCATTTCTCTTTATTTTCATACCCTTATCAACATTTGTGGACACAGAAAATTGAGAATTATTTAAAGCAGTTTTTAGTTAAGTTTATGGAGCAAGAGGGTAGTGTGAAGTATAGAAACACTGCTTCGTGGCTATGTCATGCTATGCACACGTGAAAGGTACTTTATAATTACAAACATACTAAAGTAATCTTACATTGTGTATTTACACATTACTAGAAAAAATTCATATTATCTCAGCAGTTGTGCCTAAGATTTAATCTCTACATATCTAAATTCTATCACCAGATTATTATCCTGAATGTACTGTCGCCTTGTGCAGAGAGACCTCTAGTGCTATTCCGAGTATCATAGGCTGCTTCATAAACTGGGTCACCATCAAAAAATTGCAAAAACAATAAAAGTCAAAATGACATTTTAGAAACAAAACACAAAAAGGACTACTCATTGTTACTGAGGAAATTCATGAACTTATGGATAGATGTTGAGAAATTATAAAGGTAAATAAACATTGTCTGTTTTAGTGAGAAAAAAGAAGCTCCTAGAATTAATTAAAAAATTCAGTGGCATAGCAGGATACAAAGTCAATACCCAAAGAAGAATGCTATTGATTCACAGATAACAAACTCAGTGAGGGAGAAATTAGAGAAACAATATCATTCACAATAACATCCCCAAAGTGAAATACTTAACTATTTATTCTAAGAAAGGAATTTAAAAATATATAAAATGAAAATTAATCCTCTGAAAAAAGAGATCGAAGAAGATTTCACAAAATGGAATGATATTCCTCATTCCTACGTAGGAAGAACCAACACTGTGAAGATGGCCATACTCCCAAAATTCTTATACAGATTTAATGCAATTCCTATCAAAATACCTTACAGATCTAGAGAAAGCGTGCCTAAAATTTATTTGGAGTCAGAAAAGACCTAGAACAACAGTGATAGTCATGGCCAACAATGGCAAGGCAGGAAACATTATAATCCCTGACTTGAAATTATGCTACAAAACTGCTGTGATAAAATCACCATGGTACTGATAAAAACAGACCTGAGGATCAGTGGAATAGATCAGAAGATGTAGATACCACTACAAACACACTCAGCCACCTTATTTTTCACAAAGGGGCCAGACATATTCACTGGAAGAAAGATAGCCTCTTTAACAAATGGTGCTGGAAAAACTGGCTGTCCACACGCCAAAAACTAAAACTACATCCAGGTCTACCATTGTTCACTAAACTAAAGGGAAAGTAGATTGAAGATCTAAACATTAAAACAGAAACATTAAATCTCCTGTAAGAGAAAGTAGGTAGACATCTTCAAAACATAGGGATATACAGAGAGTTCATGAACAAAAAACAACCTGCATGGAAAATATTTCTAAGAATCAGCAACTCGGATCTCCTCTTACTCAGAAGTTTGGGCATGTCAAAAGAAATTATTAACAGAGCAAAAAAATACAACCCACAAATTGGGAAAAAATCTTAACCAACAGTCACTCAGACAAAGGACTTCTATCTCAAATATATAAAGAATTTTTAAAAAATATCAGGCCCCCAAAATTCAAAGATGGAATCTGAAAATGAACATCTGAAATGAATACACACTTCTCAGAGGAATAGATACTAATAGCAAATAAATACGTTAAAAAAAGTTCCACACACTAGTCAGTCAATAAACGAAGATTAAAACAACGTCGTGATACCAATTCACTCCAGAAAGAACAGCTACCATAAAGAAATCAACTAATAACAAATGCTGGAGAGGGTGTTGGGAAAAAGGAATCCTTCTTCACTGTTGATAGGAATGTAGACTGGTAGAACCACTGCGGAAATCAGTGTGGAGACTCCTCAAAAAACTAGGATTGGAAGTCCAATTCCACACAGCCATTCCCATATTGGGTATTTTCCCAAAGAACTGAACACATGCCATGGTAATATATGTGTAACCATGTTTACAGTAGGACAATCTGTCACGACCACATCTTGGAAACAACAAAAATGCCTATCAGCTGAGGAATGGATAAAAGATGTGGTATTTTTATACCATGAAGTATTACTCAGCTATAAAGAAAGACAAAATTAAGACCTTTCTAGATAAATGGATGCAACCAGAGGTTATATTTATAAGTAAAATAAATCAGACCCACACATGTTAATATCATGTTGTCTCCATAAAGTAAGAATCTGAGAGAATAAATAAAATCTAACCGATATAATAGACAGTAAAATGGAGAGAGACTGAATATAAGGAATAAACAGTAAAAATGATGGAAAAGGAAAATATATAAGAAGAAAATAATATATAGAAGTATGCAAGATTGGTCAAATAAACATTAATGCTTATTTCCAATAAACCTCAATTTTGCTGTACAGATTTGATGATGAAAATGGGTAATACAACACCACTGTTAAATCTTTATTCTTGCTTTGCAATCCTACCCCATATGTATTGTTGTTTGCTACTATTTGTTATTTTACTTTACTCTTTAAAATAAAATTGAAACTAAGAAATAAAGGAAGATGAGTTAAACATGAAAAAATGATAGTAGTATCATTTTGTGGTAATACATTTATGTCACATCGAATTAAATTGCTAAAGTATGTGAATATTATACATATTGAAATAATTTCAGATTTTAAAGACCTTCTGAGGGAAATCTGGCCCAAGCTGATTACAGCATGTGTTATGCCTTAGGTCTGGAGTATCGTCCAACAGTTTCCTTTGCCCAGAGGCTCTCAGCCAGCGGCTGGGTCATGGGCATCGCACACAGCAGTGGGCTCACCAGTCCACGCATTTGCAGCTGAAGTCTGTGAGGAAAGGAGCGTGGCGGGAGGAAGCTGGTCATGGTGGTGGGGCCAGGAGGGCAGGTCCTATCCCTAGCCACTTGCCTCTGTGTGCTGTCTGCCATGGGCTGAGCCGCTGTCGCCTGCCCAGGCCTCTACTATGCTCTTCGTGCCTTGGAGCTAGCTGGTGGCACAAGGACTGAGCCCTGTGAACTGCGAACCAAAGTAGACATCTCTTCCTTGAAGGTTAGAGTACTGAGTGGTGTGCTTGCCTACAGGAAAGTGGCCATCGCTCCACACTGGCCCCGAGCTCTACGATGTTCATTACTGTAGTGGTTGATACAATGTGTCAACTTGGCTGAATGACTCAGTGGTCTGGTTTCCTGTTGGTGGGAGCCCCACTCTGGGATACAGTTGGTTCCTCCCTGGAGCGTGACCAGGGCCTGCCTGGGGTATGATTGGCTTTCTCCCTAGAGCGGGATCAACGGCCCATCCTGGGGTATGATTGGTTCCACCCTAGGGCACAATGGGCCCACGTCAGAATGACTGAGCACAAAGAGACTTTTTAAAGGGCTGAAGATGGAGTCAACACTTCACTTTGTTGGAGAAGCTTCAGTCTTTGCATTCAGCCTGGGCTTCATTTTCTGGCTTGCAGCGCAGACTCTTCAGCCTCCAGCTTGGATCTTTCGCCATCCGTCACAGACTCTTCAGCCTCCATTACAGACACTTCAGTCTTCCATTGCAGACCCATCAGCCAACAGATAGAGACTTACACGGAGTGGCTGCAGTGAAGTCCAGGCCTCGGGATTGAATTCTCCAGTCCGGAGCTTGCAGACGCCCTGTGTGTGCTTCCTCATCTGACTCTGTGGTTGACTATTGCAAGCCAACCTTATAATTCCTTATAGATTGTATATTTTGCGTCAATATCCATCCCTTATAGTATATCTATTCTGTTCCTCTAAGTAAAACCCTGACCAATACGATTACATTATATTTTTATTTTTCTATTTGAGAGAATGAAGCATTAACATCAAAGTGGAAGTTCTGTAAATCACGGCCGCTCCACCCAGCACTGCAAATCTCCCCCTCCCCCCCTGGCGAGGGTCCTCGGGTCACCATTCGCAACCCTCAGAGCTCTTACAGTGTTTGATGTGTTAAGCAACAGTTGAGAAATTTGAAAAGTTACTAGTTTTCCTGTAGCCATCCTTAAAACTTCACTGTTCTGATTTTATTAGCTCCCTTAAAAAATCACTCAAATGATTTTAAGATGAAATAACTTAAGTAATCAAAATGAGCCTAAATTTTCACGTGGCCACTGCTGTACCTGACGATTGCTTTTGTGAGTTTGAACAGCTCTAAGACACAAATCCAGACTTGATTTTACTCCTTATGCTATGTAATAGTGTGATGTTATTTAACAGTGTCTGGGGCACTAAATGCTTAGTAGGGTTTTGATTAGAAACTGGCCCACTTCAAAGGCGCAGCTGTTTTTCTGGGGTAAACTTGATGAGCGTGGACGGCTGTGAGCACCTCCGCCAGCAGCTCTGCAGGCCTTTTTCCAGGCCCTTCGCCGCCTGAACACTTCATTCTTCAGAAATGAATGTCATGCTTTTTGAATTTCACTTTCAGCCAAATATTCTGGAAACCTGTTTTTTCAAAGACCGATCAGTCAGATGACTTTTTTTCTTTTTTGATCTTGGATCCTTCATTTTGACTTACAAAGTGCACCTTTCCTTCCTCTTCCTAGAATCTTGAACTTTTAGCACCACACAGAAGATTTTGAGATCAGTTAGCCAAGTAAATATAGTTATGTACTATAGGAGAATGAATTCTTTAAGATCACAGGGTTCCATGAACCCGGTTGTTCAGTGGTAATATGAGCAGTCACGTTGCAATCATAGCAAGGGATAAATCTGAGAACAAGCTCAAAATAACTGAATTAGTGTTTCCCCTGCCGATGCCAATCCAATGAAGGTAATTATCATATAGCGAATCATGGAAATTGGCAGTGATGCCAGATTCGTCTAAGGATTTTTGCACATACGCATTTATGGCATGTATTATTAGGTGTGTTCACAGCATTGGAGTAATTTGTGAGATATCCATGCTTTCTGTACATTTAAAGTAATTTTTGATTTATTATTGTAACCTAGTAGCTGAACTTTATGGCTAGAAACATTCAATACAATGCACATCTGCAAGGCAGACTTTAGCTTAGTTTATTACTTTTAGCCCATGCTAGTATTACATTTCATTGAATTTTACCATTTCAAACCATGACTAGAAAGCAGTCAGTTTCCTCATCAACATTGAAAACTCTCTTAGAAGGCATCTGTGTGAAGGGGAAAGATACACGGGTGATGTTCCCCAGGCTGTTTTTGAGCTCCACTAGGGGCCCACAGTGGATGCGTGTCACTGACGTTGGCTACCGGTGAACCAAAATGCAGCTCTGCCTTATTTTCAACCACAGGGCCTCATCGCTAGGGTGCCTGATGAGTCATCAAGATGCTTTATAGAAATTCAGCGTTGAAATCTTGTGTGGAATTATGGAAACATGGGGTTTTGAATCAGTTGTATCTTGGGTTGAACCTTTGTGTGTAATAAATATATTTTCTGCCTCATCTCTATAAGTAAAAATGGAGATACCACTATTTACCTGGAAAGGCACTACTGATGGTTATGTGAGACACTTTATGTAAAAGGACTCAGTAGATGTCAACTGTTCTTTTCTCTATTGTTTCCACTTTTATGAGAAATTCCTCCCTATTAAGTGCTAGTTGGTTAGTTTCTTAGTTGATCCAGTCCTGCATGAGTGAATAGATGACATCATACTAGATCTGTGACATCACATGGCCCAGATTTTGAAGCACGGTGAATCTTTGCTTTTGAATATCTCACTGCCTATAGGTATTTGACTTAAGTATTTATTATGCTTTGAGAATATTTTATCTATAAGGCAGTAAAGATTTTTACATTTTGATTTTCAAAGTGGGCATTAAGTGGGAGTTGGAAAAGTGAACATAATATCTTGCTCATGTGTGACGCTCCTTAAAACTCTTGGGCATACCAACCCACAAATCAAGTGCTCCTACGGCTCATTAAGTTCTTTTCTGCAACAAGGTTATGTCTTATCTTTCCCTCAAGGGATTTCTTTACCTTTGCTACTATACAATTAGTAACTATCTCCGGTGTAGCTCCAAATATTGTGGTCCAGAGTCCCTAAATAATAACAGATATTTAGTACACTGCATGGAAGGACCCTTAGATGCCACAAAGTCCTAGGGACATGACTGATATAGGAAGAGTCACGCTTAGATACTGTCTTTTTTAAATGTGTAGACTCATGTGAACATAGTATTACATTAGCATATGTTTAACCTAACCTCAGACATAGCGTTCAGTAGAGTATCTGATAAAAGTGACATCACTGATAATGCCAACCTTTAGTAATAATAACTGGAAGGAGAAATTGCATGAGGAGACATCGAAATGTTAATTTTTTTCCTGTCATCAGGATATTAGATAATTTGCTTTTTTCATGTATATGTATGTTTTTGAAAATTTCACATTCATAGTCATGTCTGTTCTTTGGAAATGCTTATATTGGTTGATTATGACTCATGTACTAGGATGAAACAAATAAGGCCATCTTCATCAATTAAGCATGCAAAGTTTAGGAAACGAGTCAATGTATTTTCTCCATTTTAATCCACAAATTGTAAGTTCACTTTCCCTTGAATTAAGATAATAAGAATTGAAGTGGAATTTAAAAGTTTGCCAGACTGGCATAAACACATCTTTATTCAAGTATCTTGATTTCAAAAAGATGTTTTTAACAGTGAAGGAAACCATTGAAGTTAAACATTTCCTGAAAGGAAACGCTGCAACCTACTTACAGAAACAAGTAGGCCAGGATGTGGCTGCTCTGTGAAAATGTAATGGTGACGTAACTTCACATGTCACAAACATGAGCTTTCCACTTGGCCTTCTCTTCAGCACTTTTTCATATAGCTGCTATCATAGTATACCTTTAAATCCAGCAGTGCCTTCTGTTACTTTATTTTATTTCTTTCCTGTTTCTATGTGTATTGATCATTCACTTGTTGACTTTTCCCCTTATCCTCTGTCACATAACAAATTCATAATCCTTTTCCTTTTAATTTCATCTATTTTGCTCAGCCTGACCAATCCTTTTACTGTCTTACAAATATGCCCAAATTTATTCTACTGTCTGGTTAGACTTTTGTGGTTTTTTCTTTTTTTGAAGGGGTCCTGGGAGTTGAACTCAGGACCTTGCTTTTGCTGGACAAGCACTGTGCCACTGAGCTATAACTGTGGCCAAGTTTTGTAGTTTTTGAGCATGAGCTTCTAGATTTACACAATTGCAACAAAACTAAAAGCCAAGATTGTTAATTTTCAAGTTGATTACAAAAATACAAAAGCAATTTTAGGTCAGAAGATGCACTTCTACTTTAGAAAGACATTTATCACTTTCTGGATGGGGGCTGACCTGAGAGATCTGAACAGAACCCCATTCTGAAGGAATCTCACATCGCCCATGAGCTCTGCAGCGCTAACAGACGCTGATAGACGTTTTATATGCACTGAATAGTTGAAAGTAAGCTACACAAAATCCATGTCATAAGAGGTAAATATGTCACTTGTCCTGTTCTCAACAAGTGTCACATGTTCGCTGAGCAGATTTTCTTTTTTTTATTTTATTTTATTTTTTTTTCTTGTTTCACAACCTTTGTTTGTTTATTCACTCATTTTTATGGCTGGCTCAGCCCACCCCGAGGGCAGGGCTGGCGCAGCATGTGGTGCCGGGGTTTGAACCGCAGTCCCTGAAGCCGCCCAAGCTTTCCCAAGCAGGTGCTTTAGACCACTGAGCCATCCCGCCAGGCCTGTGAGCAGATTTTCTAAGCAGGAATCTGGGGAGCTGATTTCTGGCCTTTCTAGCTCGTGGGTCTCCATGACATTTTTGTGGATGATGCCAGATCTCTTCCATGGACATGCCTGCTACTGAGGTTATCTGATGGCTAAAATTGATGCTATCCCTTTAACCATTGGGGCTTGGTGGCTTTAAATTGTGTTACGACATCTTAAATAAGCAGCCAAATAAAAGCTCGAGGATAGGAAGCAGGGAGAGAGCGTTCTCCAGAGATGGCGGGGAGGGACGAGGGGAAAGATAAAGAGACACAGCAAGAGGGAAGCGGCGTTGTGTGCAGGCGCTGGTGCAGGCGAGGAGTGGAGACAGTGCTGGGTGCAGACTCAGACTAATGGCAGATGGCACACAGAGGACTGGTGGCTCCTTCCCCCAAAACCCGTGAAAGCAGGGTGCTCAGCACTTACAGTGACTTGTGTTTTTTTTTTTTTTTTTTTTTTTTTTTTTTTATTATTACTATGAATAGATCTGCGGGGAGGAAAATCAATACAGAGACAACACCTCTCCCCTGGTACTCTTGGATACAGCGGTTTCCAAGCTGATGCATCCCTGAGGGTGAATGCAGATTCAGTCAATACCTGAAGCGCAGGGCTGGGGAGATCGCTCAGTAGAGTAAGTGCTTGCCTGGGAAGCACCAGGTCCAGAGTTCAATCCCCGTACTGCAGGAAAAACAAAAAAAGAAAGAAAAAGAAAATTTTTCCTGTGTATCTTTTTGTTTAGGCAAGGTATCATGTCCTCATCTTCTCCTCTGAATAACTACTCTGAAGGCAACAATACGCAATGTGTTAATTAGTATAACTCTCCTACTAACCTATTTTGAAACTATTTCATTGCTATTCTGTCTTTTTTTCTCATTCAAATGAATTTTAAAAATCCTAAAAAAAAAAATAAACTTAAATAAAGAAAAAGAAGCCAAACCCTGCAGCCGTGTGGTGGTGACTGAGCCAGTGTATGTCCCACATGCAGTTTGTGTTCGGCCTTCTCTGAGGCCTGCGTTTCCTTTGAGTCTTGCTCTAATTTCCTCACTGCATTTGGCCTTTGTTGCTTCTTGCAGGAGATTTTCATGAACGGCTGAGTGCTGGTTTCAGAGCATGCTGTGTTCTTTGGAGAGTTTGAGTGAATATCTTTTTGCGACTTCTCTTTCCTCCATTTGAAGTTTACTAATTTAAAAGCACTTGTAGCTTGAGTTTCTAATGATGAGCAAAGTTGGCTGGTAATGGCAATCCGTTAATTTTATTCATGACAGAAGTAGAGAATATCAAATTGCACCATGGTCCCAACGGAACTGAGAGCTGCACAGATGTGAGATTCTTATACTTATGTCAACTAGTCAGGATTACAGAATGGAGATACATTGCTTAATTCCACAAGAGGGACAGATCAAAGTACATAATTTTGTTTAATCTGAAACATTTGTCTTATTTATCACTAAGATAAGTTAAAATTTTAAACTATTTGTCAGGTATTATTTAAAAATATGGTGAATCTTAAAATTAAAAAAATGTTATTGCAGTGAAAGGGACTCATTGACAGGCTCCCTTTTGAGGCTTCTGCTGGCCTTGAGAACACCTCCATCACCGTCCTGCCACTTCCGAAGCAGTTCTTGAAGTCCTCTTCTGTGGGGGCTTTCAATGGTGACACGGGGGGCTGCCCTGGCGTCTTGAGGCAACTCAAAACATTTCCCTTTAGTGGCCGCTTTCCTCTTGGGGAACAGCCGGAAGTCACGGGGTGCTGGATCTGGTGAGTGACGCGGGTCAGGATGTCGTGGTGCTCCCAGGATCCTGGGTCCCCCCTGCATGGCACTCACAGCAGCAGCCACTATGCTTGTCCTTAGGCGACCTGGACACTCTGTAAAGAGGACCGCAGCGCTGCTTCAGAAAATGCCCTGAATGATGGGACGACTGCGTTCAAGGGCAGGGGCGGGCTGCAGTGGGCATGCGTACTGACGTCTTTGCCATAATAACTTTTTAAAAATTCAGACATCCTGGTGTGTTCCTATCTCGTTTTGTATAGTCACCTATTGCCTTGGGTTACACAGAAGTTCTAGAGCTTAGTTCAAAGGCCAAAAGGTGGATTTACCCTGCCAACAAAAAATTACAGTAAACGGACTCTGGTATAATTTTTCACACTTACATGCCAAAATATTTTAACAAAGATTGAATCCTTGCCAATAATAAATTATTTTCTCATAATAAAATGTGTCAAATCACAACTTGTTTTTATGAAGGTAGCTTTTAAAATGAACTAGGAGAATGAAGTCTGTATAACTGGACTATTTCAATGATAAGTAACTTTAGGAGGTAATAAAATTGTGATTGGAAATTTTAATCGGTGCTGCTTGGAATCCAGATGGATTCTTACTTCAGAGCTGAGAATTTATTAAGCAATGAGCTTGTAATCGGACAGCTTCCTTTCTTCTCTGGGAGAAGCCAGATCACCAAAGTCACTTATTTGGTAAAGAAATAATGGAGGCCTTAAAACACACTGCGATGCTTTTCCCGAAGGCTTATTTTCCAGAAGGAAGCCGCCACGTGCGGATGCTGGCGCCTCCCGCTGCCCGCCCCCGCCCCTCTCCTCCTGCGCGGGCTGACCACCAAGCCTGCTCCCTATGCTCTCCTTCTGCTCCGTGGTGACCGCGCTTGCTTCAACAGTTGCACAGGATGCAAGGTTGCAGGGAAACTTAGAAAATGAAACTAAATTCAGTCTTCTGACTTTTAAAAAATGCTACTTTAAAGCAAGTAGAATGCTATTTGCAAGGCTAGCTAAGATTTGATTAAACTAATTTACATTTGTTTTCCAGTTTTGTAGATAGTTAATCCAAGATTTCAAGATAACAAAGGATGTTTCTGTGAATATATCTTAAATACATTTAACATTTACCTGGTTGGATCCTCAATCACGAATGTGTTTTTAGGGACAGGGAGATAGCTGGTAGAATAAGTGCTGACCTGGCAAGATCAAGGTCCTGAGTTCAATCCCCAGTACCAGAAAAAACAAAACAAACAAACAAACAATCCTTGGTCTTTAGACTGGACATGGTGGCATTTGCCTGTAATCCCAGCAGTTGCGAGGCTGAAAACAGGAGAATCACTATGAGTCTGAGGTACGTAATGGGACCCTGTAGACCTTGTCATAAATTTTAAACAAGTGTTTTTATTTTTATTTTTTATTTTAAAGAGGAAAAATGAAAACAACAGCTAGAACAAATAATAATAGAAAGGACAGAAACAAAGCAAGATAAGACAGTACAAAGAGGGCGGAATTTCAGAACAACAATGGGATAGTAACAGTGGTTGTTACACGATATATTGTTATTGTTACAGTTGTTGCTGGACAACCAGCTATAGCTATGCAACACTGATACGGATGTGTGTATCACCCAGGTGTGGTGGCGCACACCTGTAACTCCAGCACTGCGGAGGCTGAGACAGGAGAATCTGTACGAGTCTGAGCTGTATCGTGAGATCCTGTACCAAATACATAAATAAAGAAATAATAAAAAATATAAAAGAAATTTTAAAAATTTTATTTTACGGAAGGATCTACATGGTGTTCAGGGTCTGACTATTAGATCGGAGTCGTGGTGATCCACCTGTTTACAGCCTTCCAAGAGCTGGGATTACAGGCGCACGCCACCATGCTTAGTCTCAATTGCCGTCTCAGTGTGCCCCGGGGGCAGGGCTGGCACGGCAGGTCCTGGCATTGAACCCCTGGCTCCTGCACTTGCTTCCAGGTGCTTTAAATCACTAGGCCGGCCCTGAGAATGTGCTTTTAATATGCAAAATATTTGCACTTTTGTATTTGACACCTGCGATGAATATGCTTCCTTGTGTCACCTGCTTGCTGAGGCAAAGCACCCCTGTGGGTGCTCTGGGAGGCTTCTGGAGGCGGGCCCGGGGCACTGTGGCTGCCTGTGTCCCTTGCTGCGCGGCTCTGCTTCCCAGCCACCGTGACCTGAGGAGCTCTGCTTGCCCACAACTTCCGCCACCGTGCGTCCGCCTTGGCGCCAGCCCTGGCCAAGGCTCTGACAGCAGGAGCGGCCTGACCTCTTGCTCCATTACCTCTGAGTGCTGGGACCTTGCGTCCCATTGACAAAAAAGCTGAACAACACAATGCCTGGCGCGTGTATTGTATCTTTTTCACCTGTGTTTTCAAGTATGTCCCAGAAGCAATTTACTCATGAGTGACTGCACTCCATTCTATGAACTGTTTAAAGTTTGGCGCTTCAAAGGCAGAAAAGTCAAGCACAGTATTTGCTGGGGACTGTGCCTTCTGACAACCAGACACCAAGCCAAGAAAAACACTCATGATTAGCGCAGTTTTCAACATTGTAGAATGCACTTTACAAGTCCTACAAACCTATATGATATTGTGTAATCCTAGTGGCAAAAGTCAAAAAGGTGAATGCAAAAATCAAGGTAGGACTGGAGCATAGATGGAGGATACATTGTCTTCCTTTGCTCTTCTATTAATAAATTTGATACAAGAAATTCGCGAGATACATCCTGGCAGTGGACAGCTCATCTCTGGCTCTAATTACTGCTCATAGTCCACTAAGCTCAGCGCACTTTGTGACCTAAAAAACGGACTCCTGTGGTTAAGATCAAATGTCAAGATGAAATCAGTAGGATTGCTGGTGAGACACAAAAAGTGGAAATTTGGATTAAGAACATAGTAGAGGAAAAGAAAACACGTATGTTGATATTTAACTTTTAGGTGTGAAACCTCTGACACATGCTAGCATTGCACTGTTAGCTATTGACTATGGCATCAGACCCTGGGAACAAATCCATCAGGCTTAGGAAATCACTAAGACTTGCTTCTTAACTTTGGAAGCAACAGCACAGCAGTACAGTCTGATCTGTCATTTGGATCAAGAAATTAACTTGTTTACTTTTTACTTGTGTTCAGAGATATCAGAAAAATTTAGTGTCTTATAATCCTAAGGAGAACATTGAGAAATTGACCAACACTATGAACTGAGTATTGTTTTCTACAAACGCTTATGTTAAATACAAACCCTGAATCAGACCTTATACGTAGATTCCTCAGAATGTATTTGTGGAGTCCTAACATGACAGTAAAATGGCTTTATGTGAAGGAAATTTCTCTCCCCACTCTCCCTCCCTGCCTCCTTTCTTTCTTTCTTTCTTTCTTTCTTTCTTTCTTTCTTTCTTTCTTTCTTCCTTTCTTCCTTTCCTTCTCCCTCCCCTCTCCCCCTCCACCCCTCCCCCTTTCTCTGTCTCTCTTTCCCATGTTCCCTCACTCCCTCACTCCCTCACTCCCTCCCTCCCTCCCTCTGTCCCTCCACCCCTCACCCTTTCTCATTTGAGAACAGCAAGATGATCAAAGCGGTTGTCTAAAAGCCAAGGAGAACCTCTTGGGCTAACACTGAACCCTGGTGGACTTCGACCTGTACTTTCTGGGCTCAGCACTGTGAGAAAATCATCTCTTGTGAGGTCCCCCAATTCACAATATTTAGTCATGAAAACCCTAGCAGACTACAACTGTTAGCTCCAGGTGCATAATTATCTTCCTATGATACAAGATATATTAGAATAAATATCTTCTTGAAATGCTTTAGAACTGTCTCTCAAGGGAAAATAAAAATACAGGAAAAAATAGCCTAGAGGTGTTGTATTGACACTGTGCATGCGTCACCTTCAAGAACCTATTCACACCAAAACTCTGGTTGCCTTTCCTGGTCAAGCACGAGCAGAGCCCAGTGCTTCTTCTTCCAGCAGAGCAGAACTCCTTGGAGACCTCCCCTCTTCAACATCGCGATGCTCTTTTAGATTGTGTACAGAAGACATTTAATTGGCTGGAGACTCAGTATTGCATCGAAGTCCAAGAGGACCCAGGCTCTACTTTCTCTTTCTCGCTGGCCTTACCACAGGTCTACTTTCTCTCTCTCTCTTTCTCTCTCTCTCTCTCTCTCTCTCTCTCTCTCTCTCTCACACACACACACACACACACACACACACACACACCCCAGGCTCTACTTTCTCTTTCTCGCTGGCCTTACCACAGGCTCTCTTCCTCTCTCTGTCTCTGTCTGTCTCTGTCTCTCTCTTTGTCTCTGTCTCTGCCTTACCACAGGCCAGGCCTTTCGTTCCTTCCAATAATTCACAACAATTTCTCTGACCTCTCATTTCATTTGCGTGATTGCAGTTCATGGTAATAATTTTAACTTTCTGTTTATGTTTTGTCTTGTTTTGCACTTCAAAAAGCTTCGCCAAATTGCTGTGAAATTATAGTTATCCATTGCTAGGGTAAAGAACTAAACTCAGCAGAATTTAAGGACATAAATAGCATGTGACTATTGTAGCCCTATCAGGCCTTCATTTAACTTGACTTAGGCTTACAAATATTTTGTTTACATGATCAACAGGTCACGTGGCTGTTGCTTATGAACTATAGGACTGGTGAGGAAGGTGTGTGTTTCAAATATAAGATAATGCAAACTGGAGCTGTGTACAGGGACACATGGAAACTGTGATGGGAGCAGAGTCAGCTTTGAGGCAAAGGTATCGGCGACATTTCTACCTTTTCACTGGGGTGCCAGGGGTGCTTCCTGTCCCACATGGTCAGGATCGAACAAGGCAGCCATTCTCACCTCTTATACGGTTGATCAGCTATTAGCTGTGCTGGGCTGCGCTTGGACTAAAGCTAAATGGTTTTGATGGTGGGCAGGAACCTGGCGGCTAAAAACATCAAACATTCCTAAGGAAACTCCCAATGATGATCTTTGTCTCCCCCCAACCCCCAGATAGTAGCAGAGTGAAGAGTGAAGTCCTTTCTTTTAAGAATAGTACTACTAGTGGGATGAGTTTTATCTCAGTTCTAAACACACCCACGGACAAGGGAGCTTTGTATAACACACACACACACACACACACACACACACACACACACACACACACCCTAAAATGAATAGGCGAATAAGAAAAGCTCACTCTTGGGGCTATAGTGGGTTGTGGAGGAGGGAGACACACAATGAGGAGGAACACAGACACTGGGGCTCCTCAACACCAGGACCCCGACTCAAGGCTCTGGTGGGGACAGAAGGAACTCGTAGGCTGTTTGAAGGTCCGTGTAGAGACCGGGGAGGTGGGCGAGGCCCTTTCTCAGGAGAGGAGCTGCCTTCACCACCCAGGTCACCCAAGGCACCTCCCAGCTGCAGCAGTGCCTGCCCCAGACCATGTGGGAGGCCACACATCTCTTCGGCCCTTGGTCCTGGCTGCAGACAGGCCAGGAGTTCAAGCTGTAAAAGCTGAGCACCACCCTAGGAAAACCGGGCCACCCAGGAGAACTGCTTAAAGCCCACTGCGCAGAGGGCGAAACTGTAAGTACATCCGATGCCAGGGCCTTCCGGTATCTGTTACCTATTAAACTAGCCTGTGCATTTTCAACTCCAAACTGGATCAGATATCTCAACTGGATATTTACTGGAGAAGGAAAACTTACTTCGTTAATTAACAAGCCCAGGTTTCCCTCCTACCCAGAAGTGGTAGAAAGCCTACGATCACGCTAGAAGTTGAGATACCACTGGATTTTTATTTGGCTATCTAGGTTTAATCTGAGAAACTGTGTAATCACATCATACACGATCGGAGACTCAGAACTTAGGGTTGCGGCTTGACGGCCTCCAGCCCACTCCTCTAGGTCATCGCTCACTCACCTTTGTTAAGCACAGGTCGGCCGCACTTCAGGCCATGTACTCTTCAAAACACTGAAATAAAGAGGCGCTTGGGTTGATCTTAAAACACTTCTAAGCCGGGCGTGGTGGCTCACGCCTGTAATCCCAGCACTCGGGAGGCTGAGGCAGGAGGATCGGTGCGAGTTCGAGACCAGCCTGGGCTACAAAAGTGAGCTCAAGGCCAACCTCAACTGCATAGTGAGACCCTGTCTCAAAAAGACAAAAAAAAAAACAAAAAACAAAAAACAAAAAACAAAACAAAAAAACACTTCTAAAATATTTTCTGCTCAAATTTTTCTCTGCGTATATGTTGGAGATGCTTCTGAAGATTTTCTTGATTTCACTGGACACTAAATAGTAGAATAGAAAAGAGGAAGAGGGAACCAGAACACGAGTTCTGAACTTGACTTTACCACCCACAGCTATGATGGCCAAAGTGATTGATCCGCACTGTGCAGATATCCAGTTCCTCGCCCAACTCATCCGTTCCTCGATTACGTCACCCATTCAGCACCTACAGATGACTTTTGCACAAGGACTTACTTCCATGGGGGTCTAGCAATGGTTTTCTAGTACTGTTGTGCTGTCTTCATTTTTGCTGATAGTTTATGTAAGGAAGTACGGTCCCTTCCTCTGCATCCATTTAACTGTCTGTGTCTTCATTAGCAATGTAAATTTATGCTTATTTTATTCAGTAGGTGACCAACTGTTCCTACCCTTATTTGTTTTGAACATTTGGTACCTGCAGATTTGATACATAATGAAAGCTTAAGAAATTGCGGTTTCCCCCATTAGCTGTAGAAATTCAATTCAATTCAATTCCATTCCATTCCATTCCATTCCATTCCATTCCATTCCATTCCATTCCATTCCATTC